>CATIWQ010497842.1:0-15284 GCA_949673415.1 Euphorbia schlechtendalii
TATGGCGAATCATTGAACATCTGAGTGTCTAGAACCGAATCTGTTAGATAATCTAGAGGGTCAGAACAACTTCGTTAAACTTGCATGTTTTCTCTGCTATACTTGTTCGTAGTGAAAATCTATTTATTTAGAGTTTCTAATCTATCACATCTATATTTACTCAACTTTACATTCTAATCTTCCTAACCATAAAAATCTTTAATCTATTTTTATTTTATTTACTTTTACGCTTCCCTAGTTATCTTTAGACCAGGTTCCTTCCCTATGGGTTTGATATCTTTTAAAACTACATCGCAACTGTATACTTGCATTTATCATCATTTTTCTATGTGGTAAGGGGTATTGACAACACCTACATTTTATATGTGAACAAGTTTTTGGTGCAATTGATAGCCAACAGTTCATGAGATTTTGGAACCATATTTGATTAAACTTATCAGTAGAAAAGTGGTGAACACTTGCTTAACTCCATAAGTGGACCTTTGTAACTTACATACCATTGAGTTATCTTGCGATGTGAAACCTTCAAGTTATACCATATATACATCCCTATCCAAGTTACCATTAAGGAACATTGTTTTCACATCCATCTACTAGATCTCATAATCGTTATGAGTAGCGATGGCAAGGTGTATTCTGATAGACTTCAACACGACTACTGGTGAAAAGGTTTCATGATACTCAATGCCTTCCTTTTGACTGTAACCTTTTGCAACTAGCCTTGCTTTATAGGTAATTATGTTATTGTACATATTAGTTTTCTTCTTCAAAACCCACTTGCATCCTATGGGTGTAATCCCACTTGGAGCATCAACCAAGCTAAAAACTTGGTTTTTGTACATGGAGTCCATATCTAACTTCATGGTTGTTAACCATTTGTCAGACTACGAGCCTTCCATTACCTTGTTGTAAGTATTGAGCTCATCAACTTTCATAAGGAAGATATGTTTATCATCAGTTTTGAGAAAATTATCTCGGGAGCAATTAGAGCCTGACATGACCCATGCAATGTCGGTATTATAATAAGTTGTTCCATGCTTACACTTTCTTATGTAACAGGTGTAGGAACAATCAGCTAATTGTCTATTTAATCTTCTTGAGTGCCTAACTTAAGATTTCTCCAACTAGCTTTCACAAGTATATGCTCTTTCTCGAGGAATTGAGCATTTCTAGAAACAAGTACCTTTTGTTCCTTGGGAACATAAAAGGTATAACCCATAGTCTCCTTAGGGTAAACTACCAACAGACACTTGTCAGACTTAGTACACAGCTTATCTGAACATGTCCTCTTTACATAAGTAGGACATCCCCAAACTCTCAGGTGAGAAAGAACTAGTTTCTTACCATACCACATTTTGTATGGTGTTTGAACAACT
Organism: Euphorbia schlechtendalii; assembly: GCA_949673415.1. Taxonomy (NCBI): domain Eukaryota; kingdom Viridiplantae; phylum Streptophyta; class Magnoliopsida; order Malpighiales; family Euphorbiaceae; genus Euphorbia; species Euphorbia schlechtendalii. The sequence continues at coordinate 1,377 of CATIWQ010497842.1, forward strand.
GATTTCAAGAACACTCTATTTAGAATATAAATTGCGTTCTGTATATAACCCCAAAAGGATTTGTTGAGTTCTACTTGGCTCATCATGGAGCAAACCATATCAAGTAAGGTTCGATTTCTCCTTACTGACACTCCATTGTATTGGGGCGTATAAGGAGGTGTCCACTAGGATAAAATTTCATTATCCCTTATATAATCCTGAAAGTCTTGGCTTAAGTATTCACCACCTTGATTAGATTGAAGGTTCTTGATACTTTTCCCAAGCTATTTCTCTACTTTGGTTTTGAACTCTTTGAATTTCTCAAACTTTTAGACTTGTACCCATTAGGTATAGGTAACCATATAGCGAGTAATAGTCGATAAAAGTTATGAAGTAAGTGAAACACTCATGTGTCTTAACACTCATTAAACCACATTGGAATGTATTATTTCTAAGGTAGTAGTGGCATGCTTATCCTTTCCTTTGAAAGGTTTCTTAGTTATCTTTCCCTTTAAACAAGGTTTTCACACCCCATAGAATTCCAATTCCATTGGGCCCAAGTCAACACATTTGTGTAACTTAGTTAAGCGAGTCTCATTTATATTGCCTAGATGACAATTCTATAGGTATGAGGATTTCTCATTATCTAGTTTCGATTTCCTAATAATGTTCACATTTAGAATTTTAGTTTTAGTATCAAAAATATAAATGCCATCAACACATATTCCACAAGCGTAAAGAACATTATCACATCCAATTTGACAATTATTATTAAAAAATAAAATCTCAAATTCATCTGTTGCTAAATGTGCAATGGAAATAATATTCTTAGTTATAGCAGGAATATAATAGCAATTGTTCAAATCTAAAACTAGGCCATTAGGCAAATGAAGGCTATATGTCCCTACAGCTGTTGAAGCAACCCATGTTCTATTTCCAACTCTTAGGTCCATTTCCCTCTTTGCAAGCCTTTTCTACTATTCTGCATCCCCTGCATAGAATTACAAATATGAGTCTAACAACCAATATCTAATACTCATGTAAACTAATAAGGAACTGTAGATAAACTCTCTAGTGTGAACATACCTCTAGAAATTCAAGCCACAGCCTTCATAATTATTCAATGAGCTTGTTCCAAGAGAAATATCTTCCCTCTTCAACTCTAACTTCTTCATGAAATTTCTCTTGAATTTTTAACCTTTTAGTTTTTTCAAATTAAGGTCCTCTACATTCACTTTCTCGAGTTTATTTCTAAACTCAATCTCATAAATTTTGAGCAAGTCCATATGTTGGATAAAGGTACAATTGAGAGAACACTCCTTAATCATCTTCTTGAGAAATCATATTTATTGGGTAATCCCCTCAATACCATTCCCTCAAAGACTACTCACTTTACTAAACTCTCAACTCTCTTAGTTTCTCCGAGATGTCATATATGTATATGACCAACTCTACTGCTGAGGTGTGGCCCTGCAACTTACTGTGGAACAGTATATCTTCTAGACTGTCCACACGTGTACCTTGATAGTTTCCCTTATGCTCCTCATAATCATTCATCTCACATGCAAAATCATTCTTGCCAGGGAGTTTAGGACTTGGATAAGTCGAAACGTAATCTGGGTAGAAGTTCTAAAGAACTCCTCTAACACTCTTAAACCACTCGTTGAAGTTGTAAACATCATAATTTATGTCAATAAGAGGACCAATATCAATGCGAGTATTTTCGTTAGTTATCATACTCAACCTCGATAAAAGATAAAAATTGTTCAGAAATTAGTATATGTATATACATTTAATAGAAGATCTTTAATTAAACATATTATTCCTACTATTTTCTCGAGATTCAAATAGCACTTTCTATTTAAATTCAGGAAATTTGTCCAACTAATTTTCCTTAGTAGGTACATCTATATCCATTCATCATGACCCTTGTTGTAGCAGGTCAAGCCATAATAGCACAACCATGGTTGGAAACCATATATTTGCATCCCATGCAATTGGTAATCCATTTCAGTTCTTTTTCTTGAGACGTGCATACCCAATTGTATGACTCCTCAAATATGTCTCGAATCTAACATTAGCTCCACTAACATGAACAACTAACCCATTTTTGTTATAGCATTAACTCCATCTAGTCTCATGACCAAACAAATGTTAAGGCAAAGCATTAATAAGGTTCTTATCACCACTTATCATGAGAAGACAATTTACTGCCTTAATATTGTTGTAGGGATTTTATTGGTGCAACTGGTCTCGCCCTAGTTTAGGTCTTACATATATGATTATGATAAAAAGAGTTCCGAGATATTTGGAATTATTAATCTAAGGGAACATGCTCAAGAATGGTACATCATAATCTTTCCATTATGCCAAGACTTCACATAGCATGCAAAACAAACAAGGTCCATGTTTATGATTTTGCACCTATGTCTATAAGTTTTAATTTAACAACTTAAACCACATTTGTAAAATCATATGCGGAATCCAATCCCATACAAGAAATCAACTAAGTCATAATAGTCTCTTTGGTACACTTGAACCTAATACCGATGGAGATTTCAAGGTAGGAGAGGCTCCCTTTAAGTGAATGAGCAACCAAGTCCAATCCATGCTAAAATAACCACGGGCACTTCAATTCATTATACCATAGATAACTATGATTTAAAGGTATGACCATTAATTTAAAGCATTTACACATGTGGTAAAACATTATTAATTTATATGATAATCACCTATACTAAGTTTGAGCAAAACACTATTCTAGTTATCACATTGTGAGCGGATGATGTTCGACCTGTGCAGTCACCGCGAGATGCCGGCCCCTAAAGGATGGAGCGTGTGGGTTTTTGAAAAGTTTTAAAGTTGATTCCAAAAAGAATGTTGGAAAGTGTTGCTCGAAGAAACCACAAGCTTAAAAGACTCGAGAACTAAATATCTAGTCTATGTTACAGAGTCTCCACCAGGATCAGCTCTTCCGGGAAAATTTTGTATAGCTTAGATCCATTTACCTAATCCATACCAAAGAATAGAGATTTGGTTTCGAATGAGTTACCTATTTCATCATCATTTGAGTTAAATTATACTTGTTAGAAACTACATTTATAATATTCAAACTATACTAGATATTTTTGGTTTATGCTATAGTTTATCACACATGCATAATAAGGTAAGTCAACTGCGGAATGTAAACACATAGGAAATTTAAATGCACCTAGTCTACGGGGGAATAATTACATCATAGGTTGGGGGGTTTACAAATTGCCTAAATACATCGATATTTAAGGGATACAATCACCTAAAATATATCAACATCTAACAAATATTAAATTTGATTTCAAAATTAAAAGCGATACCCAAATGAAATTTAATCCTAACATACATCTATCCTAGACTACCTGCATCCACAAAGGTTAGCATAAATGCAGCACATCATAAGTAGTTGCAAGTATGTTAGTTTTGATTTTTTTCGAGACCCGAGCGGTCTAATTTAAAACATCGAGAAGTTTGAAGTTTCTTTTTTTATGTAAATAGGGTTCATTTTATACACATGTTATTTAACCATTTTATTAGTGAAAATACCACATGGATATTTATCAGGTCGGTTATTCGGGAATTTCGGTTCCCTTCATCGGGGTTTCCTAACACACTTCAATAATAGGCGTAAAAATAAATCTAAGTCCAAATACAAAAACAAAGGTGTTATTAAATTAGTTCAGAAAGGGAAACTGTTAAAGTTGATAACATCATATCCCGGTAGAGGGAAACTGACTTCAACCATCCAAACACCTTTCAGAACTATTTTGGGTTTGTAAAATCTCTAAACATACGCGTTATGTTACTTAAAAACTCAGATTTCAGATCTGAATAGTCACCACTAACCCTCTTGAACATAAATCGAAATTTGGAAAATTTATGAACATTTTACCTATATTCTGCCTAGAACATGATGTCATTAACGGCATTAGTGATGTCGTTAACGACATTAGCAATGTCATCAACGACATTGCAATGCCGTTAACGGTGTTGCAGAGATAGAACACTTGCAATTTTTTTTGTTTTTTACATTTTTTACATTTTCAAATATCAAGCACATACATATGATACAAACAAACGAGACACAACTCTAGGAACTTAGAGGCTTACCCCATTGCCATGAATACACTTCGCTCGATCCACGGAAATCCCCTTAAAGTCATCCTCCTTTCTTTGGTTCGATTTATGGTTTTGTCCAAAAATGAAGAGTAAATGTTACTCTTTGAAGGGAAATAGAATTCCCTAAATATGAGTCTTGACAAGATGAAGTAAGGAAGTGGAAATCCCTCTTCTCTCGAGTCTAAACTTCAAGGAAACTTAAAGACTCGAAAATTGAAAGAAAATGGACTTTGTGATCAAACACCTCAAATGAGTAAGGATGCTTGTTGAAGACACTTAAACTAAGTTCTATTGAGTTAGAACTCAGTAGATATGTCCTAGAGAACTTTAAAACTCAATGTTTGCTTAAGCTCTCAACACAACCTCACTTTCCGAAATAAGTGAACCGAACCTCAAACTTGCCTAAATAACAAGATGTCCCAAGTTCATGCCCTATCCATGAACTTACACACTCAAGTTCTAGAAATGTAAGTGAAAACAAGTTAAAATAAGTTTACTTGGTTATTAAAAACACTTAAATTCCTCAAGAACACTCAAAAACACCAAGAACACTTCCAACTCTTGCCTAACTTTTGAACTCCTTTTCTTACTACCATTTTCCACGAAAATGAGCTCCTCTATCTCTGGAACTCAGCTTTAAACTTAAAGGGAGCCCCCTTCAATCAAAAGTCAACTTAGCTTAGGATAGGCCATCCCTTTCGTTTTGCTTTTTTTATCTTTTTACATTGATCCCATGTGAAAGGGAGTGTGCCAAATCCTAGAAAATGAGTGAAAATTTGGTTTTTTAGAGAAAATGTCCGAGCATGTGGGGGGGAGTGGTCTTTTGGCTTAAAAATTATAGAAAGTGCAATTTTGGTTTTGCTACACACTCGATATCATTAACGACATTGGTGATGTTGTTAAAGACATCAGCCATATTGTTAATGATATGGCAATGTCGTTAATAACATTGCCATATCGTTAACAACATAGCATGTCCAGGCTGGTTTTCTTCTATATAATTAGGCTTTCTAAGGAATAGGAAGCCCAAAGAAATAAGAAAATGATTTCCAAATGATTTCAGGACCCTCTAAAATGTGAAAAAAGCTAACAAGGGAAAAATTACAACTTCATCATCGAATTCGTGAGTTGGGAGCAAAATCCATTGCTCACATGCTGCCCCTCATGGGATCATTGCTGATATGAGATCAGTACGGTCATGATCGAAAGAGCAGCAGTGTTTAGAGAGAATACCTTCCCGGTCACGGTTGGCACTTTCATCTCGGCATGGCGCTTTCATGGATCAGTCTCTCCGTGCCCCTTGTCTATTGCCAGTTTGGCAATGATTACCCCTTGAAGGTTAACCTATGGCTTGTTGACACTATTAGAACATTTTGATGTGCGCCTCTGTCCTTTTGGTTGAGGATCCCATGCATAGGCTGTGGAAGGCCTATTAACGATGCGGATCGTAGGAAGAAAGTCTAGGAATGTTCCCAAAAGAGTAGAAAGATCATTGATTGTAAAAAGTCAAAAGATCACGAACTATAGAGAGTTTTTTAACTGTAAAAATTTAGGAAATTTTGAACTGTAAAAAGTTCATTGACTGTAAACAAAAGTCTAGAAATTTTGAAATGTAAAAAGTTTGTTGATTGTAAAAAGTTAGGAAATTTTGAACTGTAGAAAGTTTGTTTGATTGTAAAATGTTAGAAAATTTCAAAATGTAGAAAGTTCGTTGACTCAAAAAGTAGGAAATTTCAAACTGTAGAAAGTTCATTTGACTATAAAAGTTAGGAAATTTCGAACTGTAGAAAGTTCATTTGACTGTAAAAAGTTAGAAAATTTTGAACTGTAGAAAGTTCATTTAACTGTAAAAAGTCCAAAAATTTCGAATTGTAGAAAGTTCGTTTGACTGTAAAAAGTCAGACAATTTTTAACTGTAGAAAGTTCGTTGATTGTAAGAAGTCAGGAAATTTCGAATTGTAGAAGGTTCGTTGATTGTAAAAAATCGGGAAATTATCAAAATGCAAGTTATGAATGCATTTTTTAATTCCTTGATTGAGATTGCTAAAAGCAAAAATTTTTGCCCCTTCAATCAAGAATAAAAATATGAATGTGTATTAATTACCTCGGGTCATGTAACCAAGTTTTGAAACCATTCCGGAGGTTCAGAAAGTTAGTTGAATGTTTTTGGTGACTTTTATAGGGTTCAAATATAATATAAATGGATTTTAAGGGGTTAGAAATGAGTTTGGGCTGAAAATAAAAGAAACAGGCTGGGCCAAAGCCAATGTCAATAACGACATTGGGTGATGTCGTTAACGACATTGCACCCCTAGGTTTTTGAAATAAAACTTAACTTCCCCCCTTTTCCTCTTCTTACCTGAAAAATAGCCTCCTTTCTTCTAAAACTTGATTTTCTTCTCCGATTCTCCAATGAAAATGTTGTGTAAGATCAAGACCCGCAACCCGAAGGTCGTCTCTTCTTCCTCACTTCAAATCCATCCCGAACTTCAAACGGTGCTCGGTGGAGGAGGCATTTTGTTTTGAGAGGGGGGATGAATTCTTTAGGTTTTCCATCAACACTTACATCACTACTTTGTGCTCGAGGCTTGGGGAACATGCCTCGGTAGTCCAGGTAACTCGAAACTCCCTCAATCTCGAGTTTTTTCCCGATTTTAGTTTGAAACCTAGGGATGAAATTTCATGAAAATTGTATGTTTTAGGTGAAATTGATGCATGATTAGGCTTTATATGTTGGTTATGCTTAGTTTAGGATGATTTGGAACCCGATGTGAGGGATTTAAATGCGAATATTTGGATTTTTAGGGGTTGAAATTGTAGGTAGAGGCTATTTCTACCTCTGCAATGACATTACGCAATGTCATTAACAACATTGCGATGTCGTTAATGGCATTGCTAATACCGTTAATTGCATTGCAGAGATAAAGGAAAAAACAACTTCTATCTCACAAGAAGCTAGTTTTGAGCACGATTTCAATCTAGTTTACAATTTCCGATAGCAAGTATGCTAGAAAATATTGACTTGAGATGTATGTTTATGATAAAAAGGGATACGAATTCTTAAGTTGGCTTTGTGGTTAATCTTCATATTTTCCTATTTATTTTTGCAGCCACAAACCTATACCAACTTTGCCGGTATAGGGGCCATGGGGAGGTGGTGAAACCACACTACAGGAGACCCAAAGCTTTGAGATGCTATTGATGCCATCGGATTTGGCAGGCTCACATGCCCATCTTTCCCACCCGGCTTGCACCACCTTGGTTGAGCCGTGGTGCAAGACTACAAATAGTTTCCACCTAACTATGGGGGAGCTAACCATCACTCCTTCAGATATGTTGGCGATGATTGGCCTGATTTAGCACACAAGGGCCATTCATTTCGATATCTCCATGGACCGGTTCTCCACTTCGTGTTGGGTGATCTACCGAATACATGAGCTATTCGGCATAGCTCAACGAGCGGGCAAGCTCTCATATAAAGAGTTGTGCACTCACTAGGGTTCGAAGGACGTGGTACGCATGAACCAACAGGCTTAGTGCATCCTGTCCTTCATCATCTGCCTGCTCATTATCCTATTCTTCCTGATAGCTTCGAGCAAGATCAACTACGGGTTGATTCAGTGGTTGTGGACTTGGCATCGATCTCGGTGCAGAACTGGCCATGGGCTATGATAAGTGTATAATTACACTTATTATCATGATATTTTTACTTATAAAATGATATGGTTTAAAGTCATTTCATACTTCATATAAAAGATTTCACATGGTATGTAGTTATTTTTTTTGCAAGTGCAGAAACTAGGTGAATCTTGGGAATGAAATGATCAAAGATGGAATTCTATGTAAAAAGAGTGAAAAAGGTGCAGAAAGATGTGTGGAATATAAGGAAATGGCTCAGGATCGAAGGTGTGAAAGATCGACAAAGTTACAATGAAGAAACATGAAGAAAAACAAATTTCACGATCGTGACACCAATAATCATGATCGTGACACATATATCACACTTGCGACTTGTGACTGTTATTGGTAAACTCTTCTCAACTACTAATCACTAGATAAAAATGATCAACCGCCATCACCCGCCACCAAATGTTAAATGAAAATACACCTTTTGGAAGTAAACCAATCATGAAATGGTGCCTTTCCATTGTAGATGAGGATGAAACTTTGCATCCAATCACATTGAAGTGATGCAACCCTTCGCCAATGGACACAACTCTTTGTTTGGATAGACGTAACCCTTCGTACTCTATAAATAGGGTTCAAATCACATTAATTTCGTGAGTACATGCATATGGTAGAGTGAAAATATAGAGAGCATGTGATACACATTAGAGACTAAAAGTTGTATAGATTTCACTAGTTCAAAGTGTTAGTGAGAAAAATTTATAAATGATTCGATTCTTATTTCATTCACTAGATTTCACCACATATTTGAGCAATTGTTGTATGAGTGTAATTGCAAAGCACTTATCAATAAAAGTTTTCATTCTTCAACATTCATTTGTTCGATATTCACAAAGAATAACATCCTAGCGGAGGTTCTGTACGAGTCGAGACTGAATTCAAAGTAGTGGGAATTGTCGATTCCCATTAAAGAGTGGATACAGTTTGATCAACTTTAGCTTTCACTTGCATACCCTACAACTTTACTTTGTTTTCTACTTATGCTTTCCATTTCAAAATTTATGATATGTCGATGTGTCATAACGAGTATTTCATCTTGCGTCATTTATATTAATCAAGTTATATGCTTTTGAGTTAGCTTTAAGAGTGATTTTGGGGTTAACAAGATTGTATAGTCACTGGATTTGTGATTATAACGCTGTTTAGTGAGCCAACATTTTTGAAGTGGTAACTTGCTAAATATAGCTATGTGAGAGTGACCCGTACTAAGTATAGTAATATTGTTATCCAGGTTTTTATAAGTGTCATAATTTGTTTACTCTAGACTTAGAAAAGTCATTTCATGTGTTGCTCTATGGTGAATTATTGAATATTTGGGCATCTAGAACCGTGTTGTTGAAGTTATCTAGTGTATGAAATCTTCTTGATGATTTTGCATGTTTTTCTCTACTATACTTGTTCTTAGGGAATATTTATAAAGTTTACATCTTCTCTAATCTGTTCATGCATCTGTCCATTCATCAGTCTACCATCCAAACCTTACAAATTATCTTATTTCTTTTGTTCCATAACTCTAGTTGTTCTTTAGAACAGATTTTCTTCACTATGGGATCGATATCTTTTAAAACTACATCATAACTGTATACTTGCAGTGGTCATCATTTTTCTATTTTATAAGTGGTATTGACAACACCCGTTCATATTTTGAACTTTTATCTTATCGGTAGAAAAGTGGGGAACAAGATTTTTGGCACTGTTACTGAATATAAGCCCATCGAAACTTGTATAATCAAAATCTAATGAAGAGGCAATCTTAGGCTAGCTGTACTACCACCTGGATTATGTAGTGAGGTCCCATAATAAGGCCCTCAAGCTGAGCTAAGTACTGCTCCAGGTGATTGACTCATTCTTTTTTACTTTATCTTTTTGCAATTTTTGCAGACTTACCTGACTTTTGGCTTTATCGCAGGTTTGGGCCTTCGAATATCAAATTCTCCTCACCCGATCTTCAAGACTGAGCTAGTCTAGGATAAGCATTTTCTAGCCATTTGGTGCCGGCCATTTGGAGGTCTTTGCAAGTGGCAAATCGGATACCGAGAGTTCTTCCGCAACTTGACATTCGAGTAGGTATTGATTCATCACTTTGAGCCTTCTTACTATTTCTTTGCTTTGATAAACTTGTCGTAAATGTGCATTCTCTTTTCTTTCATTATAGGTTAATTCGGCCTTGGACTTCCATGTCGAATTAGGCAGTGGTGGTGACTACGCTAACTGATGTCAATGGCCACCAGCTAGTGCTGGAGAGCCCTTTTTCCCTTGAATGGTATTTCGAGGAATGGGTTCAGGATTGGTGAGCCTTCGCAATCACGGTGTAGCCCATTCTTCTTCATCCTCCTACTAGTATCTTCTAGCCGAATCTAACGATCACTTCGGCAGTGGATCGAGCTACCTTCCTGGATGGGAATGACCCGGTAGCTCCATCCATAAGCGGTTCTTACACGGCGCATATAGGGCGGCTTCTTACCCCTTGTCTTCACACCGCTCTTTATGAAACAGAGGATTGGCATCGCCAAAAGGCGATAGAGATGATGGGTGAGCTCTATTGGATGATGAGGAGGAAGAGGCAGCGAAGGTGGTAGCCCTGATGGTGGTCCCGGTCACGGAAGCGATGCTTGTAGTAGAGGTTATAGTAGCGATGGTGGTGGTTATGGTGGTGGAGTTAGGAGTGGTGGTTACAGTTGTGGCGGTAGTGGAGGCCATAGTGGTGGAGCTAGCAATGGAGGCCACGATGGTGGTGGAGCGGGTTCTTCGAGGGTATGGATCTCGTCAAATTTTGATTCCCTTTATTATGCTTGTAAAGTACTGACTATTTTGGAATGGGCTGGATGGGCAAGCGAGCCTAAACACACTAAGCTGATTCCTTAGACCATATGTATCACATCCCTAGCTTCACCCATCTTGATACCGCTTTCTCTTTAATGGCAAGTGTGGGGAGTGAGAGGTACACATGTTGCCCTAGAGTCTGCACACTAAAACCTCTACCCTGAAGGACACCACTCACGTGAGTCTCTCTCCTTAATTTAACTTTTAAGCTCGATTGATTCTTGCTTTGACCTTTACTTTATCATGTTAGGTTCCCCAGGCTAATGCGGAGAACTATGTCCGCCACTACCTGCTGATCGTGATATGATCATCGTGCAGAATGGGGCGGCTGAGGTAAACCTATTCAATCTCTGTAAAATATATTTTTATGAATGCACATTGATGAGTATTCATATTCGTCATATGTTGACCTCTTTATGAGTGTTTATGTTTTGATGCATGCTTTCTCTTTTAGGCCTTGATTTCTTTGGAGCATTAGAACTATCTGAGGTCCCACAAGCATATGAGGACTTAGGATCCGAGGATCTCGAATTTTGAGAGGCAGCTAGCACAGTCCTAGAGATTTGCACGTCTAGCGACATCAGGTGTAAGCCTGTCAGGATGCACAGGGGACCTCTTCCCACTCTAGCATGCATCGGGGTAGGTCAGGGAGCCATGACATGGAGGTGGAGAGCCGCATTGTTGGGATTGAGGAGGATGAGGATGAGGAGGAGGGGATTCCTCCTCTATTTAGATTTATTTCATTTTTTTGCATTATTTTCTTTATTTTTAGGGATAAAACTCACTGTATTTTTTTTGCTATGCTGACTCCTTTTGCCCAATTTCTTGTTTCTACCTGAATAATTTGTTGAATTTGAATGAATTCCTTTAGTCTAACTTTATTACAATATTGATTTTGCCTTCCATAATGATTCTTTTGCGATTTCGTTGCTTAATAGTATTTCCCTCGATCTGAAATTGACACGTAAACTGACTTTTAGTCAAAATAATTCTTTCAACTAGCCACTATAGATGTAATATCATTAACCATATGGGAGAATTCAGTCCGCTAATAGATATAGGCAAACTGCTAAAGAAGCAATATCGTTAATGACATCACGATATTGTTAATGACATCACGATATCATTAACGATATCACAATATCGTTAATGATATTGCAAAACCATTAAAAATATTACACAATATCATTAACGATATTGAAGAAAATTCCAACTTCTGCTTTCCTTTTTCACTCTTCTTCTAATGACATCCCACAACTAACAAGTTCGGGACTTGAAGTATCTCGACTAGAAGAAACTCAAGAGATTCAGCTTATAGGGTCTCTGATATCTTGCTTTTTACCCTTGAATACGGCCTTGGTTAGGGCCGCTATTTCATTTTGAGATCCAACCACTCATGTTTTTTTATTTTCTCATCAAGAGCTCTGCCCAATGATCGAGGAGTATTAGGCCATCCTTGGGATCCCATGTCCCCTGGCTTTTCCTTTAGCGGTCCTGTCCTACAACTTCGATGCCAAAGATTCCCTTCAGGGTTGTGGAATTTGGACTTTGTGACCCTTTTTCTCACTTACCCACCATCTCCAAGGGGGTTTTGAGTTGAGGCCATGCCCAAGTGGTGCATCAGGGCCCCTAGAGCTCACATTGCTTGGCCCTACATGGCAGCCCCACTCTTGATGTTGGAGTTTATCTACAGGGTTGGTCCTATTCTAGTTGATATCCGTTATCGATTCTCCTTCTCGAGGGAATTCTCCATCTACATTGGCACTGGTGGAGAACCTCATTAGTATGAATACTGCCATTTCCCACCCTAATCTGGTCGATGATCGTTTCACGCTTCTCAAGGTAAACCTACAACAACTATTAATTGACTTCCCTCCTAGTCTATTTTTCTAAACAGGGTCAATTCTAGGTTTGGCTTTTGGAGAAGCTTTCTCTGATTGGTGATCTATAAGGGAATCCTTCTGATTTTTCACATGTTACTTATAACAAGCAGGGGCTGACAACCAAGGGACACTTTCGGATGACTAAGCATGATTGGATCCATATTTTTGGTCAACTTTCTAATGACCGGATTCGCTGGCTATGCCCCTGGTGGGTGATCACTTATGTCGTATTCCTGATGCACGAAGATGGGATTCTACTGATGGGCTTAAATCTTTCGACATTCTATTCGCCCAACTGCATATGTAGGCAGTACATAAGGCGTCATAGAATACCGTGTAACATATGCTTCCTAGGTTTCCGAGTGGCATCATTCTTGGCCAGATAGACTACCGGTCTTATGGATTTAGCACATCCAGTTCACTCGTCTGGATAATGGAGCAGCCGAGACTATGGAGATGGACAGATTTAATCATGGATGGTTTGCAGCAATCAGGTCCCTGATAGACCCTGAGTGGTATGCGTGGGTGACTCGTGAGTGGTCGAGGGAGGAAGGCAGCTTGAGCCCTTACGGCCATAGGTAGAGCCAGCTCTATGACTTGGTCTAAAATGATGCTATTTTATTATTAAAAAGCGGAGAAGATTAATCAACTTTTGCTTAGAATACACCAATGTGGTATGATTCTATCATATTTACTCATCTTTTCTTTTCCTAAGTACAAACTACGGAACTAACCGTATTGTGGATGTTTGTTTTTTACTTGTGATGTTTCAACCATTGGCGTTCATACATTTCCATAATCATAACCATAAATATTTTCAGCAAGAAATGGTATCTTTATTGATGAAATAAATTGAAGTATAAATGTTTCAAGTGATCTAACTCCTGTCATTAGCTAGCCCTCTCAGTTTTTCTAACTAATGAATATATTCTTCACTCATTGTCCTAAGTTTTTCCTGAATTGTCCTTTCAGGTTTTCAATTCAGTGGACTATCTTATTTTGTAAAAGAAGGGCCCTAATTTTTGTTTTGTATTGCTTTTCTGAATTTATTTCTTTTCCTAAATGTGGTAGTGCTTAAGTTTGTCTTGATTGATGGGGTTGATGAATTAGTTGCAGTCCATATCCATGATCTTGACTACCCCTTTACTTAGCACCTTCTTGACTACAAACGGACCTTCCCAATTGGGTCTTGATAAGAGTATAATTACACTTATTATTACGATAATTCTACACATTAAACACCATAGTTTAAGCCATTTTTATACTTCATATAAAAGATTTCATGTGGTATGTAGTTGTTTTTTATGCAAATGCAGGTACTAAGTAAATCTTGGAAGAAAAATTATTAAAGTTGGAAATCGATGCAAAAAGAGTGAAAAAGGTG
>CATIWQ010497924.1:0-38316 GCA_949673415.1 Euphorbia schlechtendalii
ACCATATTAGGTCTGTCACCAAATGCTCCCTTGAAATGCTGGAAGAACCACTCCCAAGATTCATTGTTTTCGCCATCAACAATAGCAAAAGTAAGAGGAAAAATCATTTCTGAAAAAACACATAAAAAACACAAATATAAACGATTATCCTATAGTAACCTGGTAGGGACATAGTAGGATGAGGGGGGGAAATCAAAAGAAAACAGAATCAGCTATCTATTAGGTAGGAACATGGTAGGGACATGGTAGGATAAGGGGAAGAAATCAAAGAAAACAGAATTAGGTATATATCCGGTAGAAACATGGTAGGATCAAGGGAAAAATCAAAAGAAAATAGAATCAGGTACCTATTCGGTAGCAACATGGTAGTGACATGGTAGAATCAGATAAATGATTAAAAATCAGCAAAACACAGATGTGGAATCAAAAGGAAAAATGCACAAAACCAACAACATAAACATTGAAAACTCAATAAAAAAATTTAAAGACATTATAAAACACAACAATTCAAGAAAAAAGAGAAAAATAATTAAAATGAAACAAAACCTGTAGCATCATATGCACAAGCACATAGTAGCATGTAGTTGTAGCAAGTCTTAAAAAATGTGGCATCTACAATTACAACAGGCCTGCAGTGTTGCTAGCCTTAAATACAAGCATGCAAAGCCTTGAAAAAATACTTAAACCTAAGTCCATCCATCACAAGGTTAAGAATGAAACAAGGATTTGTTTTCTGAATCATGAACATGATACTAGGCAATGAGCTGTAAGAAACAAATGCTATCCCTTGAATCAACTTCAGTGCTTCTTCTCTGGCAAGCCATGCTTTTTGATAATTGATATCCGCACCTAATTCATTCCTCACATCATTAACAATGTCAACTGGATTGTAAGTCATCTTTTCATTCAAATAAGAATTCTTAATATATTTTGCAATCACAGTCCTCATTGCCTTCCTCTTCTCGCTATTCCTCAAGTCAATATTGCAAGTGTGTTCACCACAAAACTTTCTTACTATAAAAACTCCACTGCTTTCCCGCTTCGATGATTAAAAAAGCAATGAACATTCTGGATCAACACAATTCAGATAGTATTGCTTCGTGCATGATTTCTATGCTTTGAATTGAAAGTTCTTCTTTATGGCACAAAAGCTCATAGCATCCTTCAACACCGATTTATCCTTGAAAACCTAATTAACCTAAACATAGTCAATCGCAGATTCAGAGATCTCAACATCCTGAACATCCTCTTCAATAGAATCTTGATCCACCAAGCAGTTTGTCCTCTCCATAACCATGTTGGTAATATTCTCAATGTAAACATCATGATCATCAAAAGAATCTAGAATAACAATGGAACTTGAAGGATAAACATCTAAATCCATTTGATTCTCAACTTGTTCCACTTCAACCATGGACAAATCATGCTCTTGTTCAATTTCAGAAACTAAAAAGGAAAAAGAAAAAGTATAAAATACAACTACACAATGCATCAAAGAGGGTAGAGAATAACATGGTAGGGACATCAAGTTGAAAAACCAACTAAAAAGGAATCAACAAACTACATGGTAGGAATATGGTATGGACATGGTAGGAACACCAATTTGAAAAACCAAACAATGAAATCATCAAACTACGTGGTAGGAACATGGTAGGAATGATAGAAAAGGAATCAGCAATCTACTTGGTAGGAACATGGTAGGAATGACTAAAATACAAAATATAACTATAATTTTCATGAAAAAACAATGAAATCAAAAGTGACTTGCCAATCTAATGAGAATCAAGAGAGAGAATTATACTACAACAAAATAAAAGCAGTACTCTGTCTTAACAGTAGGATACATGGTAGTAACATGGTAGGAACATGGTAGGAATGACTAAAATACAAAATATAACTATAATTTTCATGAAAAAACAATGAAATTAAAAGTGACTTGCTAATCTAATGAGAATCTGGAGGAAGAATTGTACTACATCAAAATAAAAGTAGTAATCTGTTATAATAGTAAGATACATGGTAGTAACATGGTGGGAACATGGTAGGAATGACTAAAATACAAAATATAACTATAATTTTCATGAAAAAATAATGAAATTAAAAGTGACTTGCTAATATAATGAGAATCAAGAGGAAGAATTGTACTACATCAAAATAAAAGCAGTAATCTGTCATAACAGGTATAGATATGGTAGTGACATGGTAGGAAAACAGAAACACAAAAACAATGAAAAAATCAGTACAAAATCATGAAAAAGGTAAACAAATGTATACTATCAAGTAGCTACGTGGTAGTAAACAAATAGACAACGAAAAACAACAATACATTATAGTAAATAACAGATTCACATAAGAGAAAAACACAAAAATTACAGAATTCATCAAAATAACAAAAACAAAATGTCTTACCTCCAACAACAGGAGAAATAATAGGAAACTTAGTGATTCAAAGAGGATAATCATTGAGAAGAACACTACGTGATCTACAAGAAACAAAAAATTCAAAAAAACTTTCGTTGTTGATCTCCATAGCAAGAATTCCAGCTGAAACTTGAAATTCAATTTTCAACTCCTCTACACTCTGATCTATCCTCAGGCTTTTATACAGGAGATTTTTGAAATCTTCAAACGTAAACTGACTAGAAATAGTGACACCAACGACACTGTAATCAACAAAATTGAAATCGGAAGTCCAAACTTCAAAACAATAGAGCAAAATCGAAAACCCTATCCATCACAAAAATCGAATCAAAAGAGAAAAGAATAGAAGAAAAACAAGATTGAAAGAGCATTAACGGAGGAAGAGAAAAGAAAAGAAGAAGAACGCGCAACAACAGGAGAATAAGAACGTGTGAAGAAGGAGGAGGAGGCTATATATAAAGAATGTAAAAAATAAAACTAAAAGTTAGTTAAGGGTACAGAAAGCAAAGAAATACTTAAGAGGGTATGAAAGTAATTGTGTCCCTCATTTAGGTTATTTATAACAATTTCCCATGATAAATTATCAAAAACAAATTCACCACCTATTTCTATTGGACTTTTCAGCATGGATTTTTGTTTATTCCCGTCTCATCAACCTATAAAATCACACATTTACCATTTAAATTTCATGTATTGCTCATCTTCTTTTCGCATTTTTCTTTTTATTTTCATCTTGATTTTTTTAACTGTGAATTTTATGTTGTTTTTATATAAAAAATGAGAAAAAAAAACAAGTGTTAGTCAGCAATGATTTCACCCTCTCGTTCTAAAATACTTAGGATATGTTTAAGATTTTTGTAAAAGTTACCGTAACGAAAAGTAAAACTTGCAAATTTTTAATAGAAAAACATATTTTGACATTTGATAAAAGATTTAGACTCTTATCATTATTTAATTAGGAACCGTCTAGTATTAATTTTCAGAACTTTTTCAGAACAACAACCTCAAAATGTAACTTTTCGGAAAGTAGTCTGGGAAAGTAATTCCATTGATCTTAGAAAGCTGACCAAAATGATCTGTATGAATATGTGAGACCCTGTATAAGAAGTTCTTTGTACTAATTTTACTTGCACGGATAAATTCTTACCGTGTAACTTTCTTTGGTCATTCATAACACTAAGCAACTACTAAATGTACGATGATAAAAAGGACAGCCATCATGTGCACTCACAAGGGCAGTTTAACAAAAATATTTTGAATCTGTTACCTTCAATAATCTAATTTGATAGTGAATGTGTTTCTCTACAACCATTCTCTTGTCTCTTCGTTTTGTGTAGAAAAACTGAGATTTTAATCCATTTCAGTTTTAAAAAAGGATTCCAGTACTTGTACATAATCCCTTAAGAGCTTTTTACGGTTAAAATAATGAGAGGGTCATAATTTAGACCTCTTTTTCATTTTAAAACTTCTAATCAAGGGGCGGACACACACTTCAACATGAGGGGGGCAAATTGAAATGAACTCCGTTGATGAATAATAACATTAAAAAATATAATTTTGGGTAAATTTCATAAACATTACCTGTGATTTTGCCGTTTTGAGTCCCTGTGAAATTTTTTTTAACCAAAGCACCCCTATACTTTCAAATTTTAGCAAAAGCAATATTTTTTAATGGCACCGTTAAAAAAAGTGACGTGGTAAGGGGCAAAAATGTCAATGCCAAAAAGCACTAGTATAAAAACCCAAATTTTCCAGAGTTCTTCAGTTCTTCATTTTCCCCAAATTCATGAGCCCTAAAAAGTTCGATTTCTTCTGATTCAACTTACAAAACTCAAATCTCTACAAAATTCATTTAACAAAACTCGATTTCTTCTGATTTGTTTCTTCATCTCATTTTTTCTGATTCGTTTCTTCCCTAATTATGATGTTGCGGAGGTCAGAATCTTCACAATCGGTTTCAAATACTGAAGATGTAAATGTTATTGCGGGCTTATAGCTCTCGTCAGAACGGTAGGGATGAAGCACAACATTGGGAGAAGATTAATAGGTTGCACAAGGTATGGTGAAATGGGGACTTGCAATTTCATTGATTGGTTTGATCTAAAAAAATGAAAGGGGAATAGAGGTTGCATACGAAGCAGAAGAAAAGCTGAAGACCTAAAAAGCAGAATTAGTTAGTATTGAGAAGCAAGTGAAGAAATTAGAGGTAGAAAATACGAAATTACTGGAAGAGAATGCGAGATCAGAGGAAGAAAACAAGAAATTGAAGTCTGCATTACAAGGAAAAAGAGAAAAATTTCAATGATGTGGTGCTTTTATGAAGATATGTTTTATTCTTATTGTGCTTGTGCTAGGTTATATGCATAACAGTTCAATTAGTGATACAAAATTATGTTTGTCATGAAATAGAGATGAATTAGCTATGCAATGTTTTTAAGTGTGTGAATTTCATGGCTTGAATCATTAACAAATGATATTATTTTGTGGCAAATATAGTGTTGTTGTCAATTGAAGCTAATTTAAAGCATTTTGTATGTTTAAAGCATTTCTCTATTTAAGCTAATTTGAATCGTTAATTTTGGGACAAATGTTGTATTATTGTCTTTGATTGTGAGAATGAGATCTTATGATCACAAAAGGTACGAACACAATATATAGTAAGTGGTATAATGTCAAAACGCACTAAATGGCATATGCAAAACATGATCCTGTTATTAACATCATCTTTATACCAAAATAATGACACAAAATAAGCATATAATGATAATATCCAATACCAAAATGTACACATAATACTATCCAAAACATGGCAAGCATATAATGTCAATATCCAAAACTATCTAAAACTATACAATCCAAAAACACTTCTATCCATCACTGAATGTACTATTGAAAACACTTATATCCACATGGCAAGCATATATATAATGCCAATTTCCAAAAATGTAGTATCCAAAAATGTACAAAAGACTTCTATTCTGTTTGAGCTACTTTGGTGCATCCTTTCTGATATTTCCCATCTTTAGAGCCAAATCCTCCAAATTAGTTACTCTTTTTGGAGTTTTTAACATAGCAGGTTGTCTTATCCTTTTTGAGGTAGCACCAACAGTTTCAACAGCATAATTAGATTGAGTAGGAGGTCTAAGAGGCCTAATAGAGGGAGGTGGCATCATTTATGGTGTTTGAGATGTAGTTACACTAATTCTTACATTCCCCAAGCTCCTTCATCTTCCCCTTGCAGTCACATTATTCATCTCACTCCTACCTAGAGTTGGAATGTTTTGTGGTGAATGGAGTTGTTGTAAAATATAAGTAAATGTTAGAACAAACTCAAACTCAATTTAAACAAATAGACAGTGCTCATAAAACTCAATTGAAAAAGATAAACAATATTCATTTAACTCAATTGTAACAGATGGATAATATGCATGAAACTCAACTTAAGTTCATATAGATAACTACTCAATTGAAATATACCTCTTGAGTACTTGAAGATTCAGTCATCCTCTTCCTTCCACTTTCTGCAACATTTGACATGTTTTGACGTTGAGAATTTGGTGTACAAATTGGCTGTAATCACATAGACAATCAATCAATTCAATAAACAAAAAGTGAATAGAAACTAAATTCAATAAACGTACCTGAGAATTCATTGAAGTCCCTTCCCTGCCCCTTGAAGATGCACCACTCCTTCCCCCTCCCCTTGAAGATGCACCAGTTCTTCCCCTTGTTGTTATTGAAGTAGCCTGCAATAAAAAAAACAAAAACCCCAAAATATATTTATAAATGTATGAATTTATAAATTAAAATTAGCTATAAAACATGTATTCATAATTGAGGATTTATGGGAGCTTCAGATAGCCTGGCCCTTAATGAACTTGCAACAGCCTTGACATAGAAAAATATTATAAAATTAAAATTTGCTATAATGTGCAAGTAAATGTCTTTGTTATTAAAACTCAAATAAAGAAAAAGTTGCTTACTTTTTGAGCCATCATCCTTTGTGCTTGCTTTCTTTTCCTTGCTTCCCATGTTGTCTCACTAATGAAGTTTGCACCATACCTTCTTGCATTATGACCCTTCTATTTACATTTGCCACACAACACATAGCCACCTGTCCTTGAGCTTTTATAGGGAATCTTAGGTTCATCAGCAACTCGGACCCTCTTTTTTCTAGGCCTTTGAGGTGGATTCTTCACAATCTAAGGCTGGATATCAAGGTATTCAGTTTTCTTCCACTCCTCTTGAGATGATACTAGGTTCTACATTATAGTGTACATAAGTTGATTTCAAGTAGAACTTATAAACATAGTTTTCAGGTTCTTCCCTATTAGTGTATATTGCAGAAATTACATGTTTACATGGTATGCCACTAAGTTGCCACAACCTGCAAGTATAAGTCTTAGCATCCAGATCAACATCAACTTGTTTGCTTCCACAACCTCATACTTAAAATTCCCAGCTAGAGTACAAAACCAATTCCTACTATTCACTTTCAGTCCCTCTAACAATTCTTGAATTTGTGGACCAATATCCCCTTTGTTTTTTTGCATCCCAACATACTTCACATACTGCCTCTTCATCAATTTCTTCCTAATACACTCCAACATAGACAAAATTGGCATGTCTCTAGATTCAAGGATGTAACTATTCCATGATTCACAAACATTATTTTGCGCAGCATCACACTTTGTCCTAGTTGAAAAAAAGTATCTTGCCCATGTATGAGGATTGTGAGTCATAGCCCAATCATATGCATGCTTATCAAACTCCTTAAGCAAATTCATTCTACTTAAAAACAACTTCTTAGTGCCAGTAGTGGCAGCTCCCCATAAATGGTTTCTATATTTCTCACCCTTGAAAAACTTTTTGAAATTTTCGTACATATGCTTGACACAAAACCTATGTTCCACACCAGGTTCCAGTTCTTTCAAAGCCTCAACAAGTCCCTAACACATAATACTCCATTATAAGTAAGTCATTCCACATTAAAAAAACTAGTTCACTATTAATATAACACTAGTTCAGTGTCATGTACACAATAAATATGAGCTCAATATAACACTAGTTTACAATGGTAAGCAATTTACAATACTTTACAAGAATAACCAGTTGATAGTAATTCAAATCTATTTTATACACAAATATGAGCATGATGTAATACCTTTTATTGGTCTGACTATTAGACATGATGTATTCCCTAGAGATAATTAGGGCGATATTGTTGGTTAATCAATACAGTAATTGAACATGCATAGGTTGCAAGGAGGAAATTCAAAAACTTAAAATTAACTTGAGGATCTCCTAAGCATGCCATGATTGAAATAATCTATGTTAAAACATTCCATAGATGCTATTAGGTTTATAAAACATATAAAAGAAACCTAACATATAAAGATAAAAGCATTACTAGTTGATGCATGCTTGATCTCTCTTTTGGTAGCGGCGTTTCCTTTGAGCAATTCCAACGGCACAAGCTTCCAAACTAGGAGAGCCTTTATGACTTGATCCACACAGATCTTCATCGACCAAAACCTCGAATAGGTAGAACCCGTCAATTGATAGCAGTTGCTAGACTACTTGTAAATCAACCTGAAATTCCAAATTGAAAGCTCACTTAAACTTAGAGCTTTCTAAAAGAACTCTTCAATTTGTTTGGAGAAACTCGTGGAATATCTCGCTTAACAAAAGAAGAGGAGAGTAAAAATCAGGGAGAAAACAAGCTCAAAGCTTTTTGGTGTGTGTTAATTAATGAGGCTTTGAAAGCCTATTTATAGGGGAAAATGGGGGAGTGTTAGACTCCCCCTCTAACTCTACATGGGATGGGATAAACCCATCCCATATATAGCGGGTGAATCGTGCGGGTCTTGGTGACCCATGGGTTAACCCGCGCTCCACATGAGGGAAGCCTGAGCGGGCCTCCCTCATATATCCCGAGCTTGGGATTGAGGCTTTTCGCAAGCCCAAGCTTGTGGCCTGCACTAGCGGGCTTACCACTGCAGCTCATGCGCTTTAACAGCCCGCAAGCTTTTCAGCTCAAGGGGCAGTCGCGCGGGTCCCACCTCGAACAACTCATGTTCTTTTCAGGGCCCACTTGCAATGGGAAAATTCCCTTGCTCGCTTTGATTATTTTTCCCTATCTTTTCAATATTCCTTTGAATTATTAATTCAGTTAAACCAATTAATAATTCTGCTCACTGATTTTACAACTTGTATTTTCGGTATAGACCTAGTCCATAGGTTCTTTACATGGTCCGATAAAGGACCAAAGTGTGTGACCTTATAGGATCCCAAAGTATAGAGCTGCTAGAGGTTAACCTAAACTTGGCTTCCCATCTGGGAACCTTTAGGCTTAGTGTTCCAGACCGTTATGGAACCTGATAGCTCTAGATGATTAAATGGGCTTTCTAGCAAAGGCGTATGATCCCCCGATACTTGGAACATCATGTGCCTATGACTTGATCTGGTTCTGCAGTAGTAACCAATACAATATAC
Source organism: Euphorbia schlechtendalii (assembly GCA_949673415.1). Taxonomy (NCBI): domain Eukaryota; kingdom Viridiplantae; phylum Streptophyta; class Magnoliopsida; order Malpighiales; family Euphorbiaceae; genus Euphorbia; species Euphorbia schlechtendalii. Next base: position 8,917 of record CATIWQ010497924.1, read on the forward strand.
TCCTTCCATTAGGTTAAGTACCATCCAATTTATTAAGCTCGGATTAAGTGTCAGCTCATGTAGTAATCGTAGATATCCTGTAATTAGACTTGTTCACGAAGAACACAACTTAGTGGTTTTGTATCTTGATTGATTAGAATCCTGTTCCATTAATTGTATACTCTGATCAAAGGTTTATGAGTGTGTCACTTCAATAAGGGGCCCTAAGGTACATCTCCATTATATTACTATATCAAGAGCAATGGATCCCATCTTGACTACACAGCTTACCAACATGTGATTATCTCTAAATCCGTAATAAACCATGTCATCCTAATCGCCAGGGTATGAATAAGTATGACCAAAAGTATAGTAACTCCTACATACAGTAACTGGTATCTCATATCTGAGGATACTCGTACTGCTACTGCAATAAGACATGATACCAACACATGGATATAGTTATTTCGGAGTGTTAATCTTATGGCGGTCTCCAATGTATTACATGAATACATTCATATGTTAACTCAAGGTACCACCTTCAGCTCGTGAGATCTGTCACTTGGAACTAATCCAAGGAGTAAGCCTACACATGCTAGTCTATCCGCTCCATTGATGTCCAGTCCCAATGAAACTATGACTAGGAATATTTAGACTATTTATAGTAACACGTAAGTGCAATTCTCACTCCACATAGCTCCCACTATGTCCTTGCACTTTTACTCTATGAATTAGTCACAGACTTTGTTTCATCAATGCGCATATACATATTCAAACATAAATGATACTAGCGAGATACAATAAATAGAAAGCACTGATAAGTAACAAAGATGCCTTTGATTATTATTAATAATTCGAAACTGTTTATATATTATAGCTAATAAAGACATATCACCCTAATTGCATCTAGGGCATACATCATGTCTAATAGATATATCTTTATTAGTTTATAATGCACAAACAATTTTAGATTATTTTTATTAATAATAAGACATCTTTGTTATTTATCAATGATTATTTAAATGTGTATCTCGCTGGTATAATATATATATTATTATATATATATATATATATATATATATATATGCAATTACGTATATGTATATGTTCATTGATAAGACCGAATCTATGAATAGCGTAAAAGTGCGAGGATATAGTGGGAGCTATGGGTGTGAGAACTACACTACTATCAATGATCTAAATATCCCTAGTCATAATTTCATCAAGACTAGACATCAATGAAGCAGATATTTAATGGTGCATGGTGGGGTAATTGGTAGTAGACATTGAATGATAGTATGCGTGTATGATAGAGAGTGAAAATATATAGATTTCGCTACGTTCAAAGTTATAGTGAGAAAAATGTATAAGCGATTCGATTCTTATTTCGATCACTAGATTTCTTCACTTATTCGAGCGATTGTTGTATGAGTGTAATTGCAAAGCACTTATCAATAAAAATTTTCATTCTTCAACATTCATTTGTTCGATATTCACAAAGAATAGCATCCTAGCAGAGGTTCTGTAAGAGTCGAGACCGAATTCAAAGTAGACATAGGAATAGTGGGAGTTGACAACTCCCATTAAAGAGTGGATACGGTTTGATCAACTTTAGCTTTCACTTGCATACCTTACAACTTTACTTTGTTTTCTACTTATACTTTCTATTTTGAAGTTTATTATATGTCTATGTGTCATAACGAGTATTTCTTCTTGCGTCACTTATATTAATCAAGTTATACACTTTCGAGTTAACTTTAAGAGTGATTTCGGGGTTAACAAGATTGTGTATAATCACTGGATTTGTGATTATAATGTTGTTTAGTGAGCCAACATTTTTGGAGTGGTAACTTGCTAAATATGGTTATGTGAGAGCGACCCGTACTAAGCATGGTAATTTTGTTATCCAGGTTCTTAGAAGTGTCATAATTCATTTACCTTAGATCTAGAAAAGTCATTTCATGTGTTGCTCTGCGGTGAATTATTGAAAATATTTGGGCATCTAGAACCGTGTTTGTTGAAGTTATCTAGTATATGAAATTTCCTTGATGATTTTGCATGTTTTTCTCTACTATACTTGTTCTTAGGAAATATCTATATATTTTACATCTTCTCTAATCTGTTCATGCATCTGTCTATTCATCAATCTACCTCCAAACCATCCTATACAAATTATCTTATTTCTTTTGTTCCGCAACTCTAGTTGGTCTTTAGAATCGAATTCCTTCCCTGTGTGATCGATATCTTTTAAAACTACATCGTAACTGTATACTTGTAGTGGTCATCATTTTTCTATTTGATAAGTGATATTGACAACACCTGTTTGTATTTTGAACTTTTATCTTATTAGTAGAAAAGTGGGGAACAAGGTTTTTGGGACCGTTACTGAATATAAGCCTATCGAAACGAGTATAGTCAAAATCTTGTGCTCAAATAGCCCCATTGTTATCACAATAGACCGCTATCGGATTTACAATGTTGGACACCACATTGAGATCACCAATAAATCCCTTAAGCTAGACAACTTCATTAGCCGCTTCTGAAGTAGCTATGTACTCAGATTCTGTGGTTGAATCGGCACTCGTATCCTATTTGAAACTCTTTCGAACAACTTCCCCTCCATTAAACATAAACACATAACCTGATTGGGATTTATAATTATCCTTGTCAAACTGAAAACTAGCATTGGTGTATCCCTTTAAAGTGTTCTCCATATACTAAAAACATATCCTTAGTCCTGCTTAAGTACTTGAGGATAGTTTTAACGAGCGTCCGGTGCTTCTCATCTAGATCAGATTAAAATATGCTTGAGATGCTCAATGCATGTGAGACATCAAGCCGAGTGCATACCATAGCATACATGATGGACCCTACCGTTGAGGTATAGGGTATTTCATTCATGCACAGTCTCTCTTCTTGTGTTCTCAGACACTCAGATTTAGAAAGGTTAATCCCATGAGATATAGGGAGATAGCCCTTTCTTGATTTATCAAGGTTAAATCTAGCCAAAACCTTTTCTATGTATGTGCTTTGTGAAAGACCTAGCAGCCTTTTAGATCTATCTCGGTAAATTTTAATACCAAGTATAAAAGCTGCTTCTCTAAGGTCATTCATGGAGAACTTCTTTGACAACCACGTCTTAACTGTCTGAAGAAAAGGAATATTGTTTCCAATTAATAATATGTCATCGACATATAATTCAAAGAAAACGATCACACTCCCACTAGCCTTTTTATATACACAGGGCTCATTAGCATTCAATACAAAATAGATTTCTCGGATTGTCTCATCAACCTAATATTCCAACTCCTCGATGCTTGCTTAAGTCCATAAATAGACTTCTGCAACTTGCATACCTCAGAGCCATCCTTAGATTTGAAACCCTCGGGCTATGTCATAAACACATCCCTATCTAGATTCTCATTAAGGAACGCTATTATTCACATCAATCTGCCAAATCTCATAATCGTAATGAGCGGCGATGGCAAGTAGTATCCTGATAGACTTTAACATGGCCATAGGTGAAAAGGTTTTATCATAGTCAATGCCTTCTTTTTTACTATACCCTATTGCAACCAGCCTTGCTTTACAGGTAACTATGTTACCGTCCATGTCGATTTTCTTCTTGAAACCCACTTGCATCCTATGGGCTTAATCCCACGTGGAACATCAACCAAGTTCCAGACTTGATTTTCGTACATGGAGTCCATCTCTGATCACATGGCTAAAAGCCATTTATCAGATTCTGAGCCTTTCATTACCTCCTTGTAAGTCTTGGGCTCATAATCTGCCATAAGGAAGAGATGTTTATCATCAGTGATGACAAAATCGTACAGCTCAAGAGCGATAGGAGCCCAACCTGACCTACGCAATGTTTGTGTTATAATAGGCTATTCCATGCTTACACTATCTTATGTAACAGGTGTGGGTATAATCAGTTGACTGTCTGTTTGATCTACTTGAGTACCTAACTCAAGAATGCTCCCACTAGCTTTCACAAGTATATGCTCGTTCTTGAGGAATTGAGCATTTTTGGAAATAAGGACTTTCTATTCCTTGGGATCATAAAAGGTATACCCTATAGTCTCTTTAGGGTAACCTAAAAATAGACATCTATCAGACTTATCACCCAGCTTATCTGAATTTATCCTTTTAACATACGCAGGACATCCCCAAACTCGCAAGTGAGAAAGAGCGGGTTTCTTACCATACCATAATTTGTATGGAGTTTGATCAACTGATTTAGAGGCACTCTATTTAGTATATAAACTACACTCTTAAGTGCATAACCCCAAAAGGATCTGTTGAGTTCTTCTTGGCTCATCATGGACCGAATCATATCGAGTAGGGTTCGATTTCTCCTTTCTGACACTCCATTATGTTGGGTTTTATAAGGAGGTGTCCATTGGGATAAAATACCATTATCCTTTAAATAATCCTGAAACTCCTAGCTTAAGTATTCACCGCCTCGATTAGATCAAAGGGTCTTGATACTTTTCCCAAGTTGTTTCTCTACTTCAGTTTTGAATTCTTTAAATGCATCAAAACTTTTAGACTTGGGCCTCATAAGGTACAAATAACCATATCGCGAATAATCGTCAATAAAGGTTATGAAGTAGACGAAACCCTCATGGTTCTTAACACTCATTGGATCACATACATCGGAATGTATTATTTCCAAAGTACTAGTGGCACGCTAACCCTTTCCTTTGAAAGGTTTCTTAGTCATCTTCCCTTTTAAACAAGGTTCGCACACACCATAGGAAGCACATTCCATTTTACCTAAGTCTCTACATTTGTGTAACTTAGTTAAGTGAGTCTCATTTATGTGGCATAGATGACAATGCCATAAGTAAGAGGATTTCTCATTATCTAATTTCAATTTCTTAACAATGTTCATATTTAGAATTTCAGTTTTGTTAACTAGAACATATATGCCATTCAAAGATATTCCATAAGCATAAAGAATACTGTAACACTGAATTTGACATTTATTATGAGAAAATAAAATTTCAAATCCTTCCGTTGCTAGAAGCGTAACAGAAATAATATTCTTAGTGACAGTTGGAATATAATAGCAATTGTTCAAAAACTAAAACTAGGCCACTAGGCAAACGGAGTCTATATGTCCCTACAGCTATTGCAAAAACCCGTGCTCCATTTCTAACTTTTAAGTCCATTTCCCTCTTTGCAAGCCCCCTACTACTCCGTAATCCCTATATAGAAGTATACATATGAGTACCACAACTAGTATCTAATACCCAAGTAAACTCATAGGGAACTGTAGAGAAACTCTCTATCATGAACATACTTGAAGTAGATGCCTGACTTGGCTTCTTCTTCATTTGTTTAGAAATCTGAGCTTTGTAATCACTTTTCCAGTGTCTAGGCCTTCCGCACAGGAAACATAATCCTTTAGGTTTCCCATTTTTAATAACCATATTTCTGACTTTCCTGTCGATGGGTTTTAAACCTTTACCTTTAATGGAAGCTTTACTCAACAAGGAACTCGTTCCTCTCACCACCAGACCTTGCTCAAAACTGCTAAGTTTCTTAATAAACTCAGATGTCTTATCGGTCCTCTTTGACATAAGATAATCTTTCACAAAAGGTGAATATTTATCAAATAGGTTTCCTATCATTAAATGTATGTCATGCTTCGAATCTATCTCGATTACTATTTGAGCCAATCTTCTTGAATACTGTAAGTATTCAATGCATTGCTCAGTGGCTAGGATCCCATCATCTCTCCCAAAGTTATAAAGGAACTTCAAAATTTCATTCCACTCAACTCTCATGCCTGCATGAAGTCCTCTGAGATGAATTAGCATGGATTTTAAATCCATACCTTCATGTTGTCTCTTAAGCTTCAAGCTCATGGTCTCGAGCCTCACAAGTGATACAACAAAAACATCTCTCTTGTGCCTAAGATATGCTTCTTTCTCTTGGATAGAAGCATTAGCATCAGGATTGACTGGTTCCAGATTATCTAGGACATAATCCATATGGTTTTTCTCAAGTTCCTTTCTAAGAAATTTGAACCAATCATCAAAATTGATCCATGATAGTTTGGTGTCAAGTATTGGGTGAATATTTATGTTTGGATTCATTGTTCAACCCAGATATAAGATAGAATTTGTTTAGACATTAGCATATGTACATGCATTTAAATAAGGTCTTTAATTAAACACATAATTCCCTACTATTTTATCAATATTTAAATAGCCCCTTCTATTCAAATTCGAGAAATTTGGCTGAACCAATTTTCCTTAGTAGGTAGTGTCCATAGCTATTCATCATGACCCCCTCTATTGTAAGTCAAGTCATAACAATATAACCATGGTTGGAACCTGTCCATTTGCATCTCTTGCATTTGCTAATCTATTTGAGTTCTCTTTCTTGAGACGTGCGTAACCAATTGTATTACTCCTCAAATGTGTCTCTAATTCAGCATTAGCTCCAATAATATGGATAACCAACCCTCTTTGGTTAAGGCACTAATCCCATCTAGTCTCATGACCAAGAACATGTTAAAGGAAGGCATGTTGTACATGTGCTTACTTCCGTTAATAAGGCTCGTATCATGACTTATGACGGGAAGACATTTTTCCACCTTAATATAGTTGTAGGGATTTCATTGGTGCCACTGGCCTCACCCTAGTCTAGGTTTTGTATGACGGATATGATTATGAAATAATAATTCTAGGCTATTAGGAATTATTAACTCTAAGGGAACATGCTTTGACTAGTATATCATAATCATTCCATTATGCTAAGACTCCATATAGCACACAAAACAAACAAGGTCCATGTTGAAGTTTTTGCACCTATGTCTACATGTTTTAATTTTAACAAATTAAACCACATTTGTAAAACCATATGCGGAATAAATTCTCATACTAGAAATCGACTAAATTGTAAACATCCCTTGGGCATACTTGAATCTAATACTGATGACAACTTCTAGGTAGGAGAGACCCCCTTAAAGTGAACGAGCAGCCTTGTCCATTCCTTGCCAAACTTATCACAGGCACTTTGATTCATTATACCATGAATAATTATGATTTAAAGATTTCATTCTTTAATTAATTGAAGTACGAGATGACCCTTAATTAAAGCAGTTACCCGTGTGGTAAAACAATGCTAATTTTATATGATAATCACCTAGACTAAGTTTGAGCAAAACCTTAATCTAGTTATCACATCATTTTTTATAACAGGAATTGAAACCTAAGTCATGCATAACATACTTAAATCAATTCATAGAAAATCACATTTTAACATATTACAATCAATCATGCATAGCATAAAGCAAGCGCTGATATAACTGTTGGTTAATCAATACAGTAATTGAACATGCATAGGTTGCAAGGAGAAAATTCAAAAACTTAAAATTAACTTGAGGATCTCCTAAGCATGCCATGATTGAAATAATCTAGGTTAAAAGATTCCACAGATGCTATTAGGTTTATAAAACATATAAAAGAAAACTACCATATAAAGATAAAAGCATTACCAGTTGATGCATGCTTAATCTCTTTTTTGGTAGTGACGTTCCCTTTGAGCAATTCCGACGGTACAAGCTTCCAAACTAGGAGAGCCTCTATGACATAATCTACACGGATCCTCACAGACCCAAATCTCGAAGAGGTAGAACCCATCGATTGATAGCAATTGCTAGACTACTTGTAAATCAACCCAAAAATCCAAATTGAAAGCTCACTTAAACTTAGAGCTTTCTAAAAGAACTCTTCAATTTGTTTGGAGAAACGTGGAGGATCTCGCACAACAAAAGAAGAGGAGAATAGAAATCAGAGAGAAAGCAAGCTCAAAGCTTTTTGGTGTGTGAAAGATTGGAAAATAAAAATTGACTTTATGCTCCAATCTTCAAAGTTGAATTTTCTATTGGCTTGACCGAATTGTGTATCTGCAAGATAAAACAAGGTTAGAGGGGCTAGCCGTATGACTGGCGTAGCCTCTCCGATGCTTAAATTAGCGACCAAATTAAGAGAGGAGGCGAAGAATAATAATAATTGGAATTCAAATCTCATACCTTTGAGGTATTGATGCATTTATATAGGCATTTAGATGGTCCTTTATAGATTAGGATTAGGAATTATAGTCTCATATGGACTGTGTTGCTTGATTTGATGTTATCCCCTTAATAGGATAGAGTTTTATCCCATATAGAATATGTCTCTTGCTTGTAGAGAAATACTCGGAACCTTATCCTAAATAAGAATTATTTACCGAGTTATCAGAAGTCCCTCCCTTATACTGTTTGAAGCCTTTTAAGGTTGAAGGTGCCTTTTTGCTTTACAAGCCATTTTGTAGGCTTTCATTGTCCTGACACACTCATTGAGACAAATATGATGTCCATACAATTACCATTATGTGCCTATGTGACTATCTAAATAGGTCCACTTTGGGCTCGTCGGCTATGCAATATGCTACCATGGGACTATTTCTTACAGCTGTTGATAGGTCTGCTTTTGACTTGTCGCCCATGATTGGCGGTATTGTGTTAGGGGACTTGTTAGACCACATATGGTTTTTATAAAGATATCAACTCTCTCTTTGAGCGTGCTTAATGGATGATGTATCGCTAGCTTTCTTAGCTATGCTTTCTCAAGTTGAATAGATAGAGAGACTTATTCTCTTTGCATAAGTATGTTGAAGCAATGTAATTTAATATCTCCTGGAAAAGAATAAACTAATGAATGTATGATGTTAGTATACATAATAAGATAGCAAAATGAATTCATCCTTTTTCAGCTATTTAAATGAATTGAATTTAATCGTCCATCGAATGTGAATTTACTTATGGAGAAACTTGTTGAACGAGTTAATTGAGCAATTTATTGCTCAAGCTCCTCAAATGTTTTCAGCTTTGACAAATAAGAGAAGACTTTGATCAAGTACATCATTGCCATGATTAAAGAAATATATCGATAGTTCTTGCACTTCATGAGATAACATTAGTTTGGTGTAAACAATAGCAATTTAATTTAGAAAGCTTCGTCAAAGATTAATTCAACTATAATAATACCAATGATTTTTTCAATGTCGAAGAGGGAAATCAGGTCATTGTTGGGGTAATTCATTCAACTTGGTGTTATGCTTTTTTTTTTCTTGTAGAAGGAGCACTAATTTCCTTGAACCTGAACTTTTGTCAACATAGATACAGAGAAAAAGATTTCACCCAATAGCCTTATGCTAGGCTCATTAGTTGTATTAGAATCTCAAAATAATATTCTAATTATATGATCATGATTAGAAAATTCATCCATATCACATCTGGATAAGAGTCATAATTAAACATAAGTCAAGAGTATCATCAGATTGTGTCTTGATATGCAAGCATATAAGCTTTTAGAGGAATAACACAATTATGAGCTTCACACGATAATCTATACATAATCACTTTATCAGACTATTTTATTTATGAATACATACAAAGATTTTACTTATCTGTCATAGTGTTGTTGCACATTTTGATTATCATCCGTGAGAAATTCTTGTCCAAAAAGTTGCGCTTCAACATATTCCGACCTGAAGCTTAGTTAAACTGTTTTGAATCACTAATCAAATGGTTTTGCACCTGATTTAGAATTTTGTTTAAATTATTAAACCACATGAATCACATAAAAAACCAATTAGTAGATTACATGAACTTGCTAATAAAGATTCTACTTGGGAGAAATAAATAAAAAATAAGATGATTTAATTAAGATTAGCTGGATACTTTCACCGATTCGTTCGCGCACTTGTGATAATTGACAATTGTCCACGAGAGGGTCCTATATAAGATGCTACACTTTAGCTTGCTCTAAACTACAACTGTATTAAGTTAGAGTAACAAACTCTGAATGAAATATCAATCAAAAATATTTATTCGATTAATAGTTGTAAATATAAGCACACAGCCAATTGAAACCATCATTCTCGCTATAGCCTGACAAGAATTAGATTTTACTTAGCGAACAGATTATTATTAACTCACTCAAGGATTTCAATACTGTTGAATAGACGCCATTCAGATGCCATTGAATTGGAATTCAATTATCAACCATGTTGCCAATTCACTATGAAAATAATAATGGGATTAAGCTACCGTAGATCATTAATTGCACTATGCAAATGATAATGGAAGAAAATCATGGGATTAGACTATTGTAGATCATTAATTGGATACACAAGAAATGTGAAATAAATCATGTTTTCTCATCAACAATTGGAATTTATCTCTTCGTTACCTCGTTGATAGAAAAACTGAGACTTTTGAAAGTCATGTTATGGACTAAAGTTCTCGCATGAACAAGTAAATTTAGTCTACGCATACCACACCAATGAAAGATTAGAAAAATAATCTTCGTAGTTGACTCTTTTATCTTGAGGCTGATCAATGAGAGGAACCTTTGATGTATTGGTGCCTTTATATAGGCATTTAGATGGTCCTAAATAGATTAGGATTAGGAATTATAGTCGCATAAGGACTGTATTGCTTGATTTGATGTTATCCCCTTGATAGGATAGAGTTTTATCCCATAAAGGATATGTCTCTTGCTTGTAGAGAAATACTCAGAACCTTATCCTGAATAGGAATTATTTATCGAGTTATCAGAAGTCCCTCCCTTATACTATTTGAAGCCTTTTAAGGTTGAAGGTGCTTTTTTGCTTTGTAGGCCGTTTTGTAGGCTTTCATTGTGTTGACACACTCATTGAGGCGAATATGATATCCATACGATTACCACTATGTGACTATGTAACTGTCTAAATAGGTCCGCTTTTGGCTCATCGGCTATGTGATATGTTGCCATGGGACTATTTCTTACAGTTGTTGACAGGTCCGCTTTTGACTCATCGCCCATGAGTGGTGGTATTGTGTCAGGGGACTCATTAGCCCACATATGGTTTTTATAAAGATATCAACTTTCGCTTTGAGCATGTTTAACTGATGATGTATCGCTAGCTTTCTTAGCTATACTTTCTCAAGTTGAATAGATAGATTGAGACTTGTTCTCTTTCCACAAGTATGTTCTACCGATGTTATTTTGATATCTTATTTGTAAGAGAGTAACAAAATTTTGTCTTTTGAGATGGTTGTTTATATATAACTGGAATTTGATTATAATAAATGTCAATTAAAATAATTTGAGCAATTAGTGGTAATGAACAATAACATATGACTTCTCAAGTTGAAACCGTCTTTTGCAACAGCTTAGTCGAACTATCTTTAAAATCATCAGGCAAATGAAGAATTGTTCTCATGCCGCAAAAGTTTTTGAATTTCAATTGAGGAATTCAATATCGCTACCACATTAAATAAATTGAGACGCGCTCCTAAAATATCATTAGGCTTTGACAAAAAAATGGATTACACTCAAATAAACCACTACCACAAATAATAGAAGCAGTGATGAACAAAACTAAAAAATTGAATGTATCAATAATCATGTTTACTGGTGATATAATATAGTTGGAATCATTTGGAAACTTACCTGAACCTTGTATAAAAAATTTAAATTGAGTCAATTAAATTAACATGATGTTTCTATCGATTAAACGTGAGACTTGCATATTTGATGCAATTCATTGATTCTTAATGAAATATCTGTATAGAAATTTTGCTGAAGTTGTGTTTCGGACCAAAGTTCTCTCCTGAGCAATTAAATTTAGTCCACGCTCACCGCACCAATGAAAGATTGGAAAATAAAAATTGACTTTATGCTCCAATCTTTGAAGTTGAATTGTGTATTGCCTTAACCGAATTGTGTACCTGCAAGACAAAATAAGGTTAGAGGGACTAGCCGTGTGACCTGCATAGCCTCTCCGATGCTTAAATTAGCGACGGAATTAAGAGAGGAGGCGAAGAATAATAATAATTGGAATTTGAATCTCATACCTTTGAGGTATTGATGCCTTTATATAGGCATTTAGATGGTCCTAAATAGATTAGGATTAGGAATTATAGTCGTATATGGACTGTATTGCTTGATTTGAAGTTATCCCCTTAATAGGATAGAGTTTTATCCCATATAGAATATGTCTCTTGCTTGTAGAGAAATACTAGGAACCTTATCTTGAATAGGAATTATTTACTGAGTTATCAGTGTGTGTTAATTAATGAGCCTTTGAAAGTCTATTTATAGGGAAAAATGAGGGAGTGTTAGACTCCCCCTCTAACTCTACATAGGATGGGATAAACCCATCACATGTATAGCGGGTCAACAGCGCGGGTCATGGTCACTCGTAGGTTGACCCGCGGGTCACATGAGGGAAGCCCGCTTGGGATTGCGACCCATGATAGCAAGCTTGGGATTGCGGCCCGTGCTAGCGGGCTTGCCACAGCAAGCCCGCGCAAGCGCTGCCATGGGCAGAGCTTGCATGCTTGCAGCCCACTAGCGCACAGGCCTCACCTCGAACAACCCATGTTGTTTTCGGGGCCCACTTGCAACGGGAAAATGACCTTGCGGCTTTGATTAATTTTCCCTATCTTTTCATTATTCCTTTGAATTATTAATTCAGTTAAACCAATTAATAATTCCTCTCACTGATTTCAAAACTTGTATTTTTGGTATAGACCCATTCCATAGGTTCTTTACATGGTCCGATAAAGATCCAAAGTGTGTGACCTCATAGGATCACAAAGTATAAAGCCGCTAGAGGTTAACCTATACTTAGCTTCCAGTCCGGGAACCTTTAGGCTCAGTGTTCCAGACCGTTATGGGACCCAATAGCTCTAGATGATCAAATGAGCTTTTTAGGAAATGCATATGATCCCCCGATACTTAGAACATCACGTGCCTATGACTTGATCTGGTTCTACAGTAGTAACTAGTACAATACACTCCTTCCATCAGGTTAAGTACCATCTAGTTTATTAAGCTCGAATTAAGTGTTAACTCATGTAATAGCTGTAGCTATCCTCTAATTAGACATGTTCACGAAGAACACCACTCAGCTATTTTGTATCTTGATTGATTAGAATCCCGTTATATCAATTGTATACTCTGATCAAAGGTTTATGAGTGTGTCACTTCAACAAGGGGCCCTAAGGTACATCTCCATTATATTACTATATCAGAAGCGATGGATCTCATCTTGACTACACAACTTACCAACATGTGATCATCACTATACCCGTAATCACCCGTGTCATCCTGATCACCAGGGTATGAATAAGTATGACCTAAAGTATAGCAACTCCCACATAAGGTAACTGGTATCTCAGGTCTGAGGATACTCGTACTGCTACTATAATAAGACATGACACCAACACATGGATATAATTATTTCTGAGTGTCTGTCTTATCGTGGTCTCCAATGTATTACCAGAATACATTCATGTGTAAACTCAAGGTACCACCTTCAGCTCGTGAGATCGGCCTCTTGGAACTAATCCAAGGAGTAAGCTTACATATGCTAGTCTATCCGCTCCATTGATGTCCAGTCTCAATGAAACTACGACTAGGGATATTTAGACTATTCATAGTAACACGTATGTGCAGTTCTCACTCCACATAGCTTCCACTATGTCCTTGCACTTTTACGATATGAATTAGTCACAGACTTTGTTTCATCAATGTGCATATACATATTCAAACATATATGATACTAGCGATATACAATAAATAGAAAGCACTGATAAGTAACAAAGATGCCTTTGATTGTTATTAATAATTATAAACTGTTTGTACATTATAGCTAATAAAGACATATCGCACTAATTACCTATAGGGTATACATCATGTCTAATAGATATATCTTTATTAGTTTATAATGCACAAACAATTTTAGATTATTGTTATTAATAATAAGACATCTTTGTTATTTATCAATGATTATTTAAATGTGTATCTCGCTGGTATAATACACACACACACATACACACATATAATTATGTATATGTATATGTTCATTGAAAAGACAGAATCTATGAATATCGTAAAAGTGTGAGGACATAATGGGAGCTATGTGGTGTGAGAATTGCACAAATCTTTTACTATGAATGGTCTAAATATCCCTAGTCATAATTTCATCAAGACTAGACATCAATGAAGCAGATATACTAGCATGTGTAGGCTTACTCCTTGGATTGGATCCAAGCAGCTGATCTCACAAGATGAAGGTGGTACCTTGAGTTAACACATGAATGTATTCGGGCAATACATAGGATAACGCAATAAGATAGACACTCAGAAATAAGTATATCCATGTGCTGGTGTCATGTCTTATTGTAGTAGCAGTACCAATATCCTCAGACCTGATATATTGGTTACCTTGTATGGGAGTTACTATACTTTGGGTCACATTTATTCATACCCTGGTGATTAGGATGATAAGGGTGATTACGGGCATAGTGATGATCACTCATTGGTAAGCTGAGTAGTCAAGATGGGATCCATCGCTCCTGATATAGTAATATAATGGGAGTTGTACCTTAAGGCCTTTTGTTGAAGTGAGACACTCATAAACTTCTGATAAGAGTATAAGATTAATAGAACATGTTTACAATCTATCTTGATACATTATGGCGAGTGTTGTTCCTCGTGAACAAGTCTAATTCCAGGATAGCTAAGGCTATTACATGAACTAACACTTAATCCGAGCTCAATAAATTGTATGGTACTTAACCTGATGGAAGGAGTGTATTATATAGATTACTATTGCAGAACCGGATCAAGTCATAAGCACGTGACATTCCAAGTATCGGGGGATCTTACGCCTTTGCTAGAAAGCCCATTTGATTATCTAGAGTTATCATGTACCATATCGATCTGGAACACTAAGAGTAAAGGTTCTCGAATGGGAAGCCAAGTTTAGATTAACCTCTAGCGGCTATATACTTCGGGATCCTATGAGGTCACACACTTTTTGTCTTTACCGGTCTAAGTAAAGAACTTATAGACTGGGTCTATGTCGAAAATATAAGGAAAGTCAAACTTGTTGGATGAATTATTAATCGGAATGACCAAAATTAAAGGAATATTTAAAGGAGAAATAAATTATGCGAAGCAAAAGAGATTTTTTCCTGTTACAAGTGGGCCCCGTGAACATGGGTTATTCGTAGGTAGGGCCTACCTGGTAGCCTTGTTAGACATGATGTATGTCCTAGAGGCAATTAGGGTGATATATCTTAATTAGTTATAATGTACAAATGATTTCGTATTATTATTATTATTAATAAAGGCATCTTTGTTATTTATCAGTGCTTTTATATATTTATGTATCTCGCTGGTATCATATATGTATAATATTATGTATATGTGCATAGATAAGACAAAGTCTGTGACTACTTCATAGCGTAGAAGTGCAAGGACATAGTGGGAGCTATGTGGTGTGAGAACTGCACATACTTGTTATTATGAATAGTCTAAATATCTCTAGTCATAGTTTCTTTGAGACTGGACATCAATAAAGAGGACATACTAGCATGTGTAGGGTAAAACATTAGAGACCGCTATAAGACAAACACTCGAAAATAACTATATTTATGTGTTGGTGTCATGTCTTATTGTAGTAGTAGTACAAGTATCCTCAGACCTGAGATACTAGTTACCTTATGTAGGAGTTGCTATACCTTGGTTCATTCTTATTCATACCCTGGAGATCAGGATGATATGGGTATAGTGATGATCTCATGTTGGTAAGCTAAGTAGTCAAGATGGGATCCAGTGCTCCTGATATAGTGATAAAATGGGATATGTACCTTAGGGTCCCTTGTTGAAGAGACACACTCATAAACCTCTTATCAAAGTATAAGATTGATAGAATGGGTTTCTAGTCAATCTTGATACATTATGGCGAGTGGTGTTCTTCATGAACAAGTCTAATTCCATGATAGCTACGGCTATTACATGAGCCAACCCTTAATCTGAGCTCAATAAACCGGATGGTACTTAACCTGATGGAAGGAGTGTATTATATTAGTTACTACTGCAGATTCAGATCAAGTTACAGGTACGTGACGTTTTGAGTATTGGGGGATCATACACCTTTGCTAGAAAGCCCATTTGATTATCTAGAGTTATCGGGTTCCATATCGGTCTGGAACACTAAGTCTAAAGGTTCCTAGATGGGAAGCCAAGTTTAGGTTAACCTTTAGCAATTATATACTTCCGGATCCTATGAGGTCACACACTTTGGGTCTTTTTCGGACTAAGAACCTATAGACTGGGTCTATGCCAAGAATATTGAGGATGTCGAAACCGCCAAATTAATTATTAATTGGTTGGACCAAACTAAAAATTAAAGGGAATAAAAGAGAAAATAAGGAAAATTGCACAGAGCGGAGCAAGGGAATTTTTCCTATTGCGAGTGAGCCCCACACGAACACGAGATATTTGGAGTGGGGCCTATGCGGCTGCCCCGCGAGATGAAAAGCTCACGGGCCGCTAGCGCGTAGGGTAAGCCCCTGCATGTTAGCGGGCTGCAGGCCATGAGCAGCGCTTGCGCGGGCCTGCTGCGCAAGCCTGCAAGCTTGGGCTTACGGGCACAAGGCAAGCCGCTAGGGCTTGCATTTTGGAGGTATCCATGGGTCAGCCTATGGGTCTAAGGGGGAGTTTACTACTCCCCCTCTCCCTATAAATAGGCCTCCCCCTTCTCTCTTTATGCCACACTTCAACTAGCCTTTCTCTTTGAGTTCGACATCTCTTTCTTCATGAGTTGTGTAAGATCCTCCATGAGTTTCTCCAAACAACGAAGAATTCTTTTGAAGGCTCTTTCTATTTTGAAGTGAGCCTTCTCAGTTTATATTTTCAGGTTGGTCTTCGAGAGGTCTAGCAGCTGCTGGCTATTAATGGATTCTACCTCAACGAGGTTTTTTTTAGTGAAGATCCGTGTGAATCAATCATAGAGGCTATCCTATTTTGGGGGCTTGTGCTAACAAAGTTCTACCAAATTTCTCTAAGGGAACACTACATCCAAATCAAAGAAAGAAGCATGCATCAACTGGTAATGTCTAAACTTAGATGCTAGGGGTATCTTTTATAAGTTTTATAAACATATTGGCATCTATAGAAGGCTTTAACTTAGAATATATCAATCATGGCATGTTTAGGAGATCCTTTTTAGTTAATTTTAAGTTTTGAAATTCTACCTTGCAATGTTGCATGTTCAGTTACTATCTTGATTAACCAGTAAGCCTCACGACCACCGAAGGTGTGCTCATGGACCGCCGACATGCACTAGCTAGGCTAGCACATGCAGGTGGATTACAGGCCTGCAAGCACTTGGCAATGCTTGTGTGGGCCTAGAGTGCATTCCCACCAGCACAGCCGGCAAGATGGGCTTGAGGTATAGCCCGCAGGCCCAGCTAGCGGGCTTGCCTTGTGGCAACAGCACACAGCCCATGCAAGCGGGATGTGCGTGCAGTTCAACCTACAGAGCCTAGGGCTCCGCACGGGTAACCTATGTGTGCGATGGGGAACCCATCCCACATTGCTATGAAGGGGAACATTCAGTTACCCTTCTCCCTATAAATAGGGCTCGTCCTTCTCTTTGAAACATACTTTATCTCAGCCTTTCCTTCTAACTTTTGACATCTTTTCTTCATGAGCTTTTTGCGAGATCCTCCACAAGTTTCTTTGCATTCGAAAGAATTCTTTTAAAGGCCTATTTATATTTTAGAAAGAGCCTTCTAAGATATATTTTCGGGTTGGTCTACGAGCGGTTTAGCAGTTGCTTGTTAACTAACGAGTTCTTCCTCTACTGGAGGTTTTAGTCTGTTGGGATCCATGTGGATTAATCATAGAGGCCATCCTGGTTTGGAGGCTTGTGCTAACGAAGTTCTATCCATTTGTTCTAAGGGAGTGCTACACCAAAAGGAAAGGCATGCATCAACTGGTAATGCTCTTAACTTAGATGCTAGGTTTCTTTTATTAAGTTTATAAACCTATTAGCATCTATGGAATGTTTCAACTTAGATTATATCAATCATGGCATGCTTCTGGGATCCTTTAGGGTTAATTTTAAGTTTTGAAATTCTATCATGCAAGTTCGCATGTTCAATTACTATCTTAATTAACCATAAGAGATATCAGAGCCTGCCTTATGCTATGCATGATTCATTATAATATGTCAAAATGATATTTTCTTTAAATTGATTAAAATATGTTATGCACGACTTAGGTTTCAATTCTTGTTATAGAAAATAATATGATAACTAGATTAAGGTTTTGCTCAAACTTAGCTTACGTGATTATCATATAAATTAACAATTTTTTACCACATGTGTAAATGCTTTAAGTTGAGGGTCATCCAGTACTTCACTTGATTAAAAGAACAAAATCTTTAAATCATAATCATCTGTGGTACAACGAATTGAAGTGCCCGTGGTAATTTTGGCAATGATCGGATTTGGCTGCTCATTTACTTTAAGGGGCCTCTCCTACATGGAAATCTCCATCAGTATTAGGTTCAAACTTACCCAAGGGACTTTTATAACTTAGTTGATTTCTAGTATGGGAATTGGATTCCGCATATGATACAACCGTGGTTTAAGTTGTTAGATTAAAACTTATACAGATATGTGCAAGAACTTAACATGGACCTTGTTTGTTTTGCATGTTATGTGGAGTCTTGGCATAATGGAATGATTATGATGCACCAATCTTGAGCATGTTCACTTAGATTAATAATTCCAAATAGCCCGAAATAATTATTATTATCATAATCATGTCCATCATATAAGTCTGAGATTAGGGCGAAACCAACTACACCAGTAAAATTCCTACAACAATAATAAGGTGGTAAATTGTCTTCCTATCATAAGTCATGATACGAACCTTATTAACAAATGTAAGGACATGTACAACATGCTTTTCTCTTAATATGTGTTTGGTCATGAGACTAGATAAGGTTAAAGCCTTAATCAAAATGGGTTAGTTAACCATGTTAGTGGAGCTAATGCTAGATTGGAGACATATTTGAGGAGTCGTACAATTAGGTGTGCACATCTCCAGAAAGAGAACTCAAATGGATAAGCAATTGCATGGAAGGCACATGGACGGGTTCCAACCATGGTCGTTTGTTATGGCTAGATCTGCTATAGCAGGGGTCATAATGGATGGGATATGGATGCTACCTACTAAGGAAAATTGGTTGGACCAGATATCCCGAATGCAATAGAAGGGGCTACTTGAATGTCGATAAAATAGTAGTAAATATGTATTTAATTAAAGAACTTATATTAAATGCATGTACATATATTACTGTCTGAATAATTTTTATCTTATATTTAGGTTGAATATGATCACTAACGAAAATACTCGTATTGATATCAATCCTCTTGGCAACATAAAGTATGATGTTTACAACTTCAATGAGTGTTTTGGTATTGTTAGAGGAGTTCTCCGGAACTACTACATGATTTATGTTCTATCTGAGTCCCAAACATCTTGAAAATAATGCTTTTACATGTGAGATGAATGATTACGAGAGGCACAAGGGAAACTGTGAGTTTTTTGTAAAGCTCATGTTAGACAACATGCTCTCGAAGTACACACATGTGTAAAAAGGGTTGGATC
This sequence comes from Euphorbia schlechtendalii, assembly GCA_949673415.1. Classification (NCBI taxonomy): domain Eukaryota; kingdom Viridiplantae; phylum Streptophyta; class Magnoliopsida; order Malpighiales; family Euphorbiaceae; genus Euphorbia; species Euphorbia schlechtendalii. The sequence continues at coordinate 28,425 of CATIWQ010497924.1, forward strand.
TCGCAACCATGTTTCATCGTTTCAATTTGGTGGAAAGTCTAGAAGACAGACTGTTCCATAGTAAGTTGTAGGGAGACACCTCAGTAGTAGAGTTGGTTATATAAAAATATGACAACTCTGAGCAATTAAGGGAGTTGGGTGTTGTATGAAGTGAGCAGTCCTTGAGAGAAATGGTATTGAGGGGATTACCCAATAAATATAATTCTTTCAAGAAGATACTTAAGGAGTGTTCTCCTAGCTTTACTTTAACCCATCTCATTGACTTGCTCGAGATTTATGGGATTGAGTTTAACTCAAAGAGTAAGTGAATGATGAGCACCTTAAGTTAAAGAAACTTAAAGGTTTAAAGGTCAAGAGAAAGCTCATGAAGCGGCTGGAGTTGAAAAGGGAAAATTTTTCTCTTGGAACAAGCTCATTGGATAATGATGAGGGTTGTAGCTCAAAACTTTAAAGGTATGTTCATACTAGAGAATTTCTCTACAATTCCTTATGAGTCTACATGGGTATTAGATATTGGTTGTAGTACTCATATCTGTACTTCTGTGTAAGGGTTGCGGAACAGTAGGAGGCTTGCAAAAAAGGAAGTGAACCTAAGAGTTGGAAATGGAGCAGAGGTTGTTACAATAGCTGTTGGGACATATAGCCTTCGTTTGCCTAGTGGCCTTGTTTTAGTTTTGAACAATTGCTATTATATTCCTATTCTCACTAAGAATATTATTTCTATTGCACGTTTATTAATAGATGGATTTCAGATTTTATTTTCTAATAATAATTGTCAAATTCGACGCTATAATATTCTTTATGCTGGTGGAATATGTATGGATGCTATTTATATTCTAGATACTAAAACTATAAATCTAAACATGAACATAGTTAAGAAATTGAAGATAGATAATGAGAAATCTTCATACTTATGGCATTATCGTTTAGGCCATATAAATGTGACTCGCTTAACTAAGTTACACAAATGTGGTGACTTGGGCCCAATGGAATGAGAATCCTATGGGGTGTGGGAACCTTGTTTAAAGGGTAATATGACTAAGAAACCTTTCATAGGAAAGGGTCAGCATACCACAAGTACTTTGGAAATGATACATTCAGATGTATGTGGTCTAATGAGTATTAAGATACATGAAGGTTTTATCTACTTCATAAACTTTATTGATGATTACTCGTGATATAGTTATTTGTACCAAATAAGGCCTAAGTCTAAAAGTTTTGATAAATTCAAAGAGTTCAAAACTGAGATGGAGAAATAACTTGGGGGGACCCTTCGATCTAATCGAGGTGGTGAATACTTAAGCCAAGAGTTTTAGGATTATCTAAGGGATAATGGTATTTTATCCCAATGGACACTTCCTTATACACCCCAACACAATGGAGTGTTAGAAAGGAGAAATCAAACCCTACTAGATATGGTTTGGTCCATGATGAGCCAAGTAGAACTCAGCAGATCCTTTTGGGGTTATGCACTTGAGAGCACAATTTATATTCTAAATAGAGTGCCCTCGAAATCAGTTGATCAAACACCATACAAAATGTGGTATGGTAAGAAACCAACTTTTTCTCACCTGAGAGTTTGGGGATGTCCTTCTTATGTAAATAAGACAATTTCGGAATAGTCGGGTGCTAAATCTGATAGGTGTTTGTTTGTTAGTAACCCTAAGGAGATTATAGGTTATACCTTTTATAATCCCAAGGAACAAAAGGTACTTGTTTCTTGGAATGATTAGTTCCTCTAGAAGTAATACATACTTGTAAAAGCTAGTGGAAGCAATCTTGAGTTAGGCGATAAAGAATATCAAATAGATAATCAACTGATTGTTCCTACACCTGTGTCACAAGATAGTGTAAGCATGAAATAGCCTATTAGAACATCGACATTGCATAGGTCAGGTCAGACTCCAATCGTTCCCGAGTGATATAGTTATTTCATCACTAATGATAAGCACATCTTCCTTATGGTCGATGATGAGCATAAGACTTAGGGCCAGTTTGGCTATGCTTTCCCAAGTTGCTTTTCTGAAAAGCTCCATTTTCAAGCTTTTCTTGTAAGTAGTAGAGTTGATTTTGGAAAAAACAAGTCAGACAGTTCCTAATTAAATAGTATGAAAGACCAAAATATGTTGTTCAAAGCCAAAATATGTAGTTCTATAAAAAGTTTGTGAGAGCATCTTATTGGGGCAGCAGCTTGAAAAGCAATACTAAACAGACCCTTACAAGGAGGCAATGGAAGGCTCATATTCTGATAAATGGTTTACAACCATGAAATTAGAGATGGACTCCATGTATGAAAATCAAGTCTGGAACTTGGTTAATGCTCCAAGTGGGATTAAGCCCATAGGATGCAAATGGGTTTTCAAGAAAAAAAGTGACATGGATGGTAATGTGATTACCTATAAAGCAAGGCTAGTTGTAAAAGATTATAGTTAAAAGGAAGGCATTGACTATGATAAAACCTTATCACCAGTAGCCTTGTTGAAATTTATCAAGATAATCCTTGCCATCCCTACTCATAATGATTATGAGATCTGGTAGATGGATGTGAAAACCACGTTCCTTAATGAGAACCTCGATCGGGATGTATATATGATACAATCCAAAGGTTTTACATCCTGAGATGGCTCAATGGTATGCAAGTTGCAAATGTCCATTTATGGACTTAAGCAAGCATCAAGGAGTTAGAAACTTAGAATATTAGGTTTTACGAGGCAATTCGATAAATTGGTTTTGTGTCAAACGCTAGTGAGCCCTGTGTATATAAGAAGGCTAGTGGGAGTGTGATCATTTTCCCTTTATTATATGTCGATGACATATTGCTGATAGGAAACGATGTTCCTTTTCTTCAGATTGTTAAGTCATGGTTGTCAAAGAAGTTCTTTATGAAAGACCTTGGAGAAGCAGCTTTTATACTTGGTATAAAGATCTACTGTAATATATCCAAAAGGCTGTTAGGTTTTTCTCAAAGTACACACATAGATAAGGTTTTGGCTAGATTTAACCTTGAGAAGTCAAGAAAGGGTTATCTCCCAATGTCTCACGGGATTAACCTTTCTAAATTTAAGTGTCCGAGAACGCAAGAGGAGAGTCTGCGCATGAATGGGATACCATATGCTTCAATGATAGGATCCATCATGTATGCTATGGTATGCACTTGGCCTAACGTCTCACATGCATTGATCATCACGAGCAGATTTCAATCTAATCTAGGTGAAAAGCATTGGATGGCCGTTAAAAGTATCCTCAAGTACTTATAAAAGACTAAGGATATGTTTTTAGTTTATGGAGAAAGTGTTCTCTCTGTGAAGAAATACATTGACGTGAGTTTTCAATTTGATAGGGACAATTACAAGTCCCAGTCAGGTTATGTGTTTATGTTAAATGGAGGGGCAGTTGTTTAGAAAAGTTTCAAATAGGATATGATTGCTTTTTCGACTACTAAATCTGAGTATATAGCTGCTTCTCAAGTAGCTAAGCAAGCTATCTAGATTAAGGGATTTATTGGTGATCTCGGCATGGTGTTGAGCATTATAAATCCAATAGTGGTCTATTGCGATAACAATAGGGCTATTACTCAGGCAAAAGAACCATGGTCTTGTCAGAGAAATGGATACGTACTCAGAAAGTACCATCTCATTCAGGAGATAGTAGCTATAAAAAGATACAAGCTTAGAATACATCACTACGGATCAGAATCTAGTGGATGGGTTAATCTTAGAGGCAATTAGGGTGATATATCTTTATTAGTTTATAATGTACAAACAGTTTCAGATTATTGTTATCAATAATAAGGCATCTTTGTTATTTATCAATGATTATTTAAATGTGTATCTCGTTGGTATTATATATATGTTATTATGTATATGTAAATGTTCATTGATAAGACAAAGTCCATGACTAATTCATAGCGTAAAAGTGTGAGGTTATGGTGGGAACTATGTGGTGTGAGAACTGTACACATGTGTTACTATAAATGGTTTAAATATCCATAGTCATAGTTTCATTGAGATTGGACATCAATGAAGCGAATAGACTAGCATGTGTAGGCTTACTCCTTGGATTGGATCCAAGCAACCGATCTCACGAGCTGAAGGTGGTACCTTGAGTTAACGCATGAATGTATTAGGGTAATACATTGGAGACCGCTATAAGACACACTTGGAAACAACTATATCCATGTGTTGGTATCATGTTTTATTATAGTAGCAGTACAAGTATCTTCAGACCTAAAATATTGGTTACCTTATGTGCGAGTTACTTATTCATGCCCTGGTGATCAAGATAATACGGGGTGATTATGGGTATAGTGATGATCACTTGTTAGTAAGCCGAGTAGTCAAGGTGGGATCCATCGCTCCTGATATAGTAATATAATGGGAGTTGTACATTAATACCTCTTGTTGAAGTAACTCACTCATAAAATCTCTTATCAGAGTATAAGATTGATAGAACGGGTTTCTAGTCAATCATGATACTTTATGGAAAGTGGTGTTTTTCATGAACAAGTCTAATTCCAGGATATCTATGGCTATTACATGAGGTAACACTTAATCCCAGGTCGATAAACTGGTACTTAACCTGATGGAAGGAGTGTATTGTACTGGTTACTATTGCAAAACCAGATCAAGTCACAAGCATGTGACGTTCCGAGTATCAGGGGATCATGCGCCTTTGCTAGAAAGCCCATTTGATCATCTAGAGTTATCGCATTCCATATCAGTCTGGAACACTAAGCCTAAAGGTTCCTGGATGGGAAACCAATTTTAGGTTAACCTCTAGCGGCTCTATACTTTGGGATCCTATGAGGTCACACACTTTAGGTCTTTATCGAACTAAGCAAAGAAATTATAGACTAGGTCTATGCTGAAAATATAAGGAAATTCAAACTCATTAGATGAATTATTAATTAGTTGGACCAAATAATAATTAAAGGAATTTTTAAAGGAGAAATAAAATTGTGCGGAGCAAAAGTGAATTTTTCCCGTTGCGAGTAGGCCCCGCGAACACGGGTTGATCCCGCGTGGGGCCTGCATGATAGCCTCACGAGCACCAAAGGTGTGCTCTTGGACCGCCAGTATACTAGCTAGGCTAGTACATGCCGGTGGGCTGCAGGGCCGCAAGCTCTTGGTAGTGCTATCGTGGGCCTACAGTGCAGGCCCATCGGCATAGCCCGCAAGCTAGGCTTGCCTTGTGGTAGTAGCCTACAGCCCGCGCAAGTGTGTTGTGCGTGCAGGTCAACACGCGGAGCCTAAGGCTCTGCTCTAGTAACCTGTGTGTGGGATGGGGAGTTCCCCATCACACATTGCTAAGAAGGGGAGCATTTAGCTCCCCTTCTCCCTAAAATAGGGCTCCTCCTTCTCTTGTAAATGTACTTCAGCTCAGCCTTTCCTTCTAAGTTTTGACATCTTTTCTTCGCGAGCTTTTTGCAAGATCCTCCATGAGTTTCTCCCCATTCACAAGAATTCTTCTGAAGGCTTATTCATATTTTGGAAAGTGCCTTCTAAGTTATATTTTCAGGACTAGCACCTTCTTGTTAACTAAGATTTCTTCCTCTATGGGAGGTTTTGGTCGGTTGGGATCTGTGTAGATTAATCATAGAGGCCATTTGGGTTTGGAGGCTTGTGCTAACGGAGTGTTGTCCATTTGTTCTAAGGGAGCGTTGCACCAAAAGGAAAGGCACACATCAATTGGTAATGCTCTTAACTTAGATGCTAGGTTTCTTTTATTAGGTTTTATAAACCTATTAGCATCTATGGAATGTTACAATTAGATTATATCAACCATGGCATGCTTAGGAGATCCTTTAGGGTTAATTTTAAGTTCTGAAATTCTGTAATGCAAGTTCGCATTTTTAATTAGTGTACTAACCATCATTGACATGAATACCCATCCAGTTTCTATAGGTATCTGATAACCAGTAAACATCAACTCAATAAATCATTTCCATGACTCTTTGCACCCAGAATCAACACAAGCAATTGCAATTGGAAATAAATTCTCATTCCCATCTTTGGCCACTTCACTTAACATTTGGCCTCCCATGCCAGTCTTCATATGGTATCTATCAAGGCAAATGAAAGGTTTAATTCCTGTGAAAAATCCCATCTTCTGAGGTGCAAACCTCACATGTATAAAATGAAATACCATTATTTCTCTTGGTATCCTTGGAACTCCATCACTTGATTCTCCATCTTGAACTAATTGCAGTCCTGTTTTCAATTTGACCATGCTTCCAAGATTAATTTTCATGATAATGGCTGCCAAATCCCACAATCTATGGTATTGTGCATTCACCTCTCCTTGCACTTCTCTTGCAGCCCTAGCTTTGGCTCTGTATGCCTTAGAAGGGTATATTTCAGCACTCAACTCTCTACTGACCTTGTTCATGATTGCATCCACTTCCCATTTTACGTTGTTCCTTAAGTCATCCAAATATTTTTTGCAATGTACTTGGAATTGACCATATGGTTGGTCATTGACCTTGCACAAGTATGTGTTGGAATGAAAGTCTTGATCTGCATTGTTCCACAATCCCTTAACTTTGAAGCCTCGATTTTAAAGCCACACTTCTCTTTGAACTCACCTACAATTACTTCCCTCCCCGTTCTTTTTCAAAACATGACATGTCCCTCTCTCCACTGCCCATCTTATTTAAGCCAAACAAAATTGCTCAGGTCTAGTAAAAACCATTCCAATGCATAAATCCCCAGTAGTTTCATTGTACTAGAAGGTTTTTTGATATCCCTCATCATCCAATCTTTGAGGACTGTTTAGTGCATCTTCCTTTCCAATGGGAGGCTCATTAAATTCTGCCACATCTTCATCATTTAAATATACCCAAACATTTGAAAACCTTATGTCATTCACATTCTCTAGTTCAAAATCATCTGGTATGTGATGATCTTTAGAACCAGTCTCCATGTCATTACACATAAAATCATCATCACCTTCCACTTGATACATCTTCTTCCTCAGACTCAAATGAGTAGTCACTTACAATAGTGTTAGACTCACATACATAAGTTCAACTATTAATATGAAACAAATGAAATTTAAACTAAACCATGCCTTAAAGAAAGTGTAGAAAATATTTAATCTCTCATCATGTATAGCATTCGATACATCTTATGATTCATGATTTGTTTTATTATGGTCATTAAAGCTGGTTATGATACATTCTCAAAATCATTAACTTCTACAAGTGGCTCTTCCACTTGTACATGCACTTCTTCTTCAACTTCATGATCGTGTTCAAAATTGAAACCTCCTTGTGCTTCTTGTTCATGACTTTCCTTCATTATTCACACTTGTACCTTCTTCAACAGTAGGATCATCACCAATTCCATCAGCATAGCTAAACCCATAAAAATTTTTTGGAAATCCCTCACATGAAAACCCTTGAATTGGTCCTGGCTCCCTCACAAGTTAACCTCCATAATGTACATTGTTATCAAAATCAACATCCACATTACTTGGATTCCCTTGATTCACATCACCTCTCGAATCACCAATATCATTTACATTTCTACCAATTCCTTCTTAGATACCGTTATCATGTCTCTTTGCCTTTCTAACTCTATTACTTCCACTAATAGGGTCACACATTTAGTGGAGGAGGATTTTCAATCAAATGTGCATTTCTGGTTCCCCTTTGTTAAAATTAATCATGTTAGTCATGTGGTGGTCATGCACTATTTCCTCATATCCTAAACAACCTGAGATACCCTTAATCTTGAACCACATCTTGCACCCCCTCTCATATCATAAGTCAAGCTTATCTAATTTGGCCTGCAATAAGTTACCTCACCCCCAACATACTCAAGGTCATCATTCAAATAATCCCATTCCTCGGGCCACTGTCCACCATGATGTATAACAATTTCAAACTAAGGCATAATATACATTACTATCAAACACCTATACGCAAAAAGAAAACAAAACCAATACGTACTCAGTCACTGCACCATGAATACAAAACCAACATGTAATATATAAATGCATTCTTATCAACAATGTTAACAAAAAACCCTAACCCATTAAATAAATCACAAAACTAGTCAAGTCTAACGTAAACACAAGATATGACATTTGATTAAACATAAATGATGTTACTTGATTCAATCATAGTTTAGATTATATACACAACCACATTTCTTAAAAAAAAACCCTAATTAAGAATTGTTACAAAATGCAAAGGAAACAGATTGTAATGAAGTGAAATCTGAGAAGATGATGTTTACCTTATTATCCAAGGTATTGAAATGCTACAATGGTCAACTTTGAAGGAATCTACTATAGCACTTTCTCACTTCCAGAAAACGAGCAACTCTTCACTTCTATCTACAACTTAGAAGAATCTAACACCGAAATCAACTTCTTTCTATAAGAAATAACAAATTCTTGAAAGGGTTAGGGTTAGATTTTTTCAAAATTTTTGTGTAAGGAGGAGAAGAGCTAGCGTCGTTTTTTGTGAAAAAGTGAAGAACTCTGAAAATTTGGGCTTTTATACTAGTGCTTTTTGGCATTGACGTTTTTGCCCCTTGCCATGTCACTTTCTTTAACAGTGTTATTAAAAAAGATTGCTTTTCTTTGAAAAATAAATTTCGCAGGGACGCTTCCACAAAACGACCAAACCACATGGAATGTTTTTGAAGTTTACCCTATTATTTTTAATTGATAATCAAGTAACCGATAATGAAGATGAAAATTTTAAAATAATTTTTTAAAACTTTATTTGTTTGACCATCAAAAGTTAATCAAAATTGTTTTATTTCTACAATATAAATTAATCTATGGAAAAAATCAATTTATATTCTCAATTGCATTGTTTTACTTATTAACAATATGGTTTATAACTTCCCCTTTTTTTATCTTACATTTATCTTAGTTATATACCCTTAGTTAACAAAAATTTATATGCTACAGAAATTTCATCAACTTAATAACTAATATATTTAAATATGTTACTTTATTTTACCCCAGTTAAACATTAATAAAGACATTTTATTAAAAACAAATTTAACTCAAATGTAAATGCTACAAAATGAACAAAGCTTAATAGCTCAATTAATAATACAAATTAAAAAGAACTTAAATGGTTTATAACATTCTTGCCTTATTGATTAACAATATATCTCAGTTGTTAACAATTGCAAGCCACATGGTTTATAACATTCTTTCCATATTGGTTAACCATATGTTATACTTAAATTGTTTAATTCTAAATGTATTACTTATCAACAATTTGGCAAAGAATGTTACTCCCTCCATCTATTAAATATTGTCGTTTTAACTAATTCACAGATTTTAAGATAACAATTAACCAAATGAGATGATTTACTAGTTTACCCTTTCATAAATGTCCTATTCAATTTCCAAGACTATTAATTTGTTCAATAAAAACAATTTGACCTATAGTATTCTCTTGTTATTGGAGATTAAAATATAATTATCTTGGAAATTGAACAAATTAATAGGGGTAGGAATGGAAAACTTGGAAATAAACATCTGGAAAATAAAAAATGACAATAAAAAAAGACAACGAAATCCCTCTAAAACGACAATATTTAGTAGATAGATGGAGTATAAACCATTTAAGCTCTTTTTAATTTGTATTATTAACTGAGCTATTAAGCTTTGTTCATTTTATAGCATTTACACTGAGTTAAGTTTGTTTCTAAAAATATATCTTTAACTTTTATTGATGTTTAATTGGGGTAAAATAAAGTAACATATTTAAAAATATTAGTTATTAAGTTGATAAAATTTATGTAGTATAGAAAAAAATTTTAACTAAAGGAATATAAATAAGATAAATGTAAGAGAGAGAAAAAACAAGTAATGAAATATACACACACACACACACACACACACACACACACACACACACATA
>CATIWQ010497972.1:0-11786 GCA_949673415.1 Euphorbia schlechtendalii
GGATGTATATATAGCACAACTCGAGGGTTTTACATCCAAAGATGGTTCTAAGGTATGCAAGTTGTAGTAGTCCATTTATAGACTTAAGCAAGCATCGAGGAGTTGGAATATTAGGTTCGACGAGACAATATGAGAAATTGATTTTATGTCAAACGCTAATGAGCCCTGTGTATAAAAGAAGGCTAGTGGGAGTGTGATCTTTTACCTTGTATTATATATCGATGACATATTATTAATAGGAAACGATATTCCTTTTCTTCAGATAGTTAAGTCATTGTTGTCCAAGAAGTTCTCCATGAAAGACCTTAGAGAAGCAGCTTTTATACTTGGTATTAATATTTACCGAGATAGATCCAAAAGGATTCTAGGTCTTTCACAATGTACATACATAGATAAGGTTTTGGCTAGATTTCACCTTGAGCAGTCAAGAAAGGGTTATCTCCCAATGTCTCACAGGATTAACCTTTCTCAATTTGAGAGTCCGAGAACATAAGAGGAGAGACTACACATGAATGGAATACCCTATGCCTCGGTGATAGGGTCCATCAGGTATGCGATGGTATGCACTCAGCATGACATCTCACATGCGTTGAGCGTCACAAGCAGATTTCAATTTGACCCAGGTGAGAAGCACTGGATGGCTGCTAAAACTATCCTCAAGTACTTACAAAGGACTAAGGATATGTTTTTAGTATATGGAGAAGGTGATCTCACTTTAAAGGGATACACCAACGTGAGTTTTCAGTCTGACAAGGATGATTATAAATCCCAGTCAGGTTATGTGTTTATGTTAAATGGAGGGGCAGTTGTTTGGAAGAATTTCAAACAGGAGACGATTGTCGATTCAACCATGGAATCTGAGCACATAGCTGCTTCAGAAGTGGTTAATCAAGCTTCCTGGCTTAAGAGAATTATTAGTGTTCTCAGTGTGGTGTCCAGCATTGTAAATCCAATAGCGGTCTATTGCGATAACAATGGGGCTATTGCTCAAGAAAAGGAACCACTGTCTCATCAGAAAAATAGACATGTACTTAGAAAATGCCATCTCATTCAAGAGATAGTAACTAAGAAAGATATAGAGTTAGAATACATCCCAATGGATCAGAATCTAGCGGATGGGCTAACTAAACCATTGACTCAAGTTAAATATAACTAGCATGTTAACGAGTATGGTATAAGGCACATGGGTAATTGGCTCTAGTGAAAGTGGGAGATTGTTAGACATGATGTATGCCCTAGAGGCAATTACGGTGATATATCTTTATTAGTTATAATGTAAAAATGGAGTCGAATTATTATTAATAATAATTAAGGCATCTTTGTTGCTTATCAGTGCTTTTCTATTTATTAATGTATCTCACTGGTATCATATATGTATAATATTTAATATGTATATAAGCATTGATGAGACAAAGTCCATGATTACTTCATTTGCGTAAAAGTGCGTAGACATAGTGGGAGCTATGTGGTGTGAGAAATGCACATACGTGTTACTATGAATAGTCTAAATATCCCTAGTCATAGTTTCATTGAGACTGGACATCAATGGAATGGACAGACTAGCATGTGTAGGCTTACTCCTTGGATTAGATCTAAGTAGCCGACTCACAAGCTAAAGGTGGTACCTTGAGTTAACACATGAATGTATTCATGTAATACATTGAAGACCACTATAAGACAGACAATCGGAAATAACTATATCCACGTGTTGGTGTCATGTCTTATTGCAGTAGCAGTACAAGTATCCTTATACCTGAGATACCAGCTACCTTATGTGGGAGTTGCTATACTTTGGGTCATACTTATTCGTACCCGGGCGATCAAGATGACACCGGTGATTACGGGTATAACAATGATCACATATTGGTAATCTATGTAGTCAAGATGGGATACATCGCTCTTGATATAATGATATAATGGGAGATGTACCTTAAGGCCCCTTGTTGAAGTGATACACTCATAAACCTCTTATCAAAGTATAAGATTGATAGAATGGGTTTCTAGTCAATCTTGATACATTATGGCTGAGTGGTATTCTTCATTAACAAGTCTAATTACAAGATAGCTACGGCTATTACATGAGCTAACACTTAATCCGAGCTTAATAAACTAGATGGTACTTAACCTGATGGAAAGAGTGTATTGTATTGGTTACTACTGCAGAAACAGATCAAGTCACAAGCATGTGATGTTCCAAGTATCAGGGGATCATACGCCTTTACTAGATTACGCATTTGATCATCTAAAGCTACCGGGTTCCATATCGGTTTGGAACATTGAGTCTAAAGGTTCCCGGATGGGAAGCCAAGTTTAGGTTAACCTCTAGCGGCTCTATACTTTGGGATCCTATGAGTTCACACACTTTGGATCTTTATTTGACTAAGTAAAGAACCTATAGACTAGGTCTATGCCAAAAATACAAGTCGTCGATTTCGTTAGATATTTATTGGTTGAAATGAATTAATAATTAAAAGGAATAAAGAGGAAATAGGGAAAATTAATCAAAGCGAGCAAGGAAATTTTTCCCGTTGCGAGTGGGCCCCAAAAGAACATGGGTTGTTTAAAGTGGGGCCTACACGACTACCCCGCAAGTAAAAAAGCTCACGGGCCGCAAGCCCAAGCTTGTGACAAAGCAAGGGAAGCCCGCTAGAGCTTCTCTTGCAAACCGCTTGGGTCACCCTAACCCGCACAACTTACCTAATAAAATGGGATGAGTTTTATCCCATCCCATCTAGTTATTGAGGGGGAGTCTAACACTCCCCCTTTTCCGTAAATATAAGCCTCCAGCTCCTCTCTTTATTCACACACAACAACACATTAGAAAATAGCTTTAAGCTAAGATTTTTTCTCTAGATTAAACTTTCTATTCTTCCTTTGTTGTGCGAGATCCTCCACGAGTTTCTCCAAATAATCAAAGAATTCTTATTGAAGACTCTTTCTCAAGTAAGCCTTCGAGATTATTTTCGGGTTAGTTTTCGAGTGGTCTAGCAACTACTATCTACTGATGGTTTTCTCCTCCTTGAGGTTTTGGTCAGTGAAGATCCGTGTAGATCAATCATAGAGTCTCTCCTAGTTTAGAAGCTCGTGCTAACAAAGTGTTACCGAATTACTCAAAGGGAACACTGCTACCAAAAGAGAGAAAGCACGCATCAACTGGTAATGATTCAATCTTTATATGCTTAGTTTCTTTTATATGTTTTATAGACCTAAAAGCATCTATAGAATGCTTTAACTTAGATTATATCAATCATGGTATGCTTAGGAGATCTTTAGGTTAATTTTAAGTTTTGAAATTCTGTCTTGCAACAATTGCATGTTCAATTACTATCTTGATTAACTAGCAAGTTTTCCATATTATTGGAGCTAATGCCAGATTGGAGACACATTTGAGAAGTCGTACAATTCGGTACGCACATCTCGTGAAAGAAAACTCAAATGGATTAACAATTGCATGAGATGCAAATGGATGGGTTCTAACCATGGTTATCTTATTATGACTTGACCTGCTATAGTAGGGGTCATGAGTTCCTCTCATCGAAATAAGAAAACCGAGGAACTTTCTCGCCAAGTTGCCAAGGATGCATTTTTCAAGATTTAACTTTAGGTTGTACTCATTCAAGGTCTGCAACACAATGGCTACATCCGAGGGGTGTTGAATGATCATCTTACTCTTGATTACCATATCATCTACATACAACTCAACTATCTTGCCAATGTGACCTTTGAACATCTCGTTAGCCAACCTTTGGTAGGTGGCTCCGGTTTTTTTCAACTCGAAGAGCATAACATTGTAGCAATATGTCCTCTCATGTGTGATGAACATAGTTTTCTCTACATCTGCTCACGCCATCGACATTTGATTGTATGCCGCCTTGGTGTCCAACATCGATAGGGCTTCATAACCGGTCGTAGAGTCAACCAATGGATCGATGCTTGGTAATGGATAGCAATCCTTTGGGAAAGCTTTATTAAGATCAGTAAAATCTACACACATTCTAAAAGAATCATTCGGTTTCTTTACCAGAAGAACATTGGCTAACCATGTCAGATATCTGATAGGCCTTATATGATTGATGTTAAGCAATTGTTTAATCTCCATCTCTATAACCTTTGGTTTATCCGAACCGTCATTACACCGTGATAAGTGTATAATTACACTTATAATCATGATATTTTCAATCATTAAACACTATAGTTTAAGTCATTTTATACTTCATATAAAAGATTTCACGTGGTATGTAGTTATTTTTTTATGCAAATGCAAGTATTAGGTAAATCTTGAAAGTAAAATGATTAAAGTTGGAATTCTATGGAAAAAGAGTGAAAAATGTGCAAAAAGATGCGTAGAACTTAAGGACTTGGCAAAGGATCGAAGATGTCAAAGATCGGTAGAAATCTCAAAGAAGAATCATGTGAAAAAGGTATGTAACGATCGTGACACATATATCACGATCGTGACTTGTTAACATTCACAATAGAAAGTTGCCAACCAAGTATTCACAGTCGTGACATATATTCGTGGTCGTGACCTTAACTGTTTTTTGGTCAACTCTTCTCTTCTTTCAACAACCGGATAAGAACGATCAAGCGCCATCAATCGCCAACCGAAAAGACACCTTTTGGAAGTCAACCAATCATGAAAAGGTTCCTTTCCATTATGGCTGAGGATGAATCTTTGCATCCAATCAAAATGAAGCGATGCAACTCTTCGCCAAATGACATGACTCTTCGTTTGGATAGACGCAACCCTTCACACTCTATAAATAAGCTCCTAACTTAACCAATTTTGTGGCAATGGAGAGTGGATTGATATTTGGTGATACATGTTAGACGTGTATGCTTAGATAGAGAGTAGAAATTATATAGATTTCACTACATTCAAAGTCTTAGCAAGAAAAATGTATAAGTGATTTTATTCCTATTTCGATCACTATATTTCTACACAAATTCTAGTGTTTGTTGTATGAGTGTAATTGCAAAGCACTTATTAATAAAAGTTTTCGTTCTTCAACATTCTTTTATTCAAGATTCACAAAGAATAGCATCCTAGTGGAGGTTCTGTACAAGTAGAGACCGGATTCAAAGTAGACATAGGAATTGCGGGAATTGATGATTCCCATTAAACAGTGGATACAGTTTGATCAACTTTAGCTTTCACTTGCATACCTTATAACTTTACTTTATTTTCTTCTTATACTTTCTATTTCGAAGTTTATGATATGTCTATGTGTCATAACGAGTAATTTGTTTTGCGTCATTTATATTAATAAAGTTATATGCTTTCGAGTTAACTTTAAGAGTGATTTCGGGGTTAACAAGATTGTGTATAGTCACTGGATCAGTGATTATAACGCTATTTAGTGAGCCAACATTTTTGGAGTGGTAACTTGCTAAATATAGCTATGTGAGAGTGACCTGTACTAAGCATAGTAATATTGTTATCCAGGTTCTTATAAGTGTCATAATTTGTTTACCCTAGACTTAGAAAAGTCATCTCATGTGTTGCTCTGCGGTAAATTATTAAATATTAGGGCGTCTAGAACCTTATTTGTTGAAGTTATCTAGTGTTCGAAATATTCTTGATGATATTGCATGTTTTTCTCTGTTAAACTTATTCATAGGAATATCTCTATAATTTGTATCTTCTCTAATCTGTTCATACATCTATCCATTTATCCGTCTATCATCCAAACCTCTCCAATATAAATTCCATATTTTCGTTACCCCATAACTCTAGTTGGTCTTTAGAACTAGTTCCTTCCTTGTGGGATCGATATATTTTAAAACTACATCAAAACTGTATACTTGCACTGGTCACCATTTTTCTATTTTGATAAGCGGTACTGACAATACCTATTCGTATTTTGAACTTTTAACTTATCAGTAGAGAAGTGGGGAACAAGGTTTTTGGCTTCATCTCCGAATACAAACCTCAAAATAAATAGAGTCAAAACCTTGCGATCACACCACTTTTTCTTAACAAGTTTTGCTTCCGGGTTTACATCAAGCTTGTGCTCTATCATTGACTGACTTATCACCATCATGTCAGCCTCTTCCCAAGAAAATGACTTGGAATTTTTCTTCAAAACTTGAGCGAGTTCAGCTCTCATGGCGAGCTGTAACTCTGCTCCGATCTGCAATTGTTTCCCTTGGCCAATTTCCAATGTCTCTAAATAACCATGAGGTTCGGCGCAAAGCATCTCCTCTTCCAGTGTCAATATGTTCACCGAGTTTCTAGTGTCAACCAGGACTCTTTTCACCAAAAAGTTATTAGTTACCATTTCTATTACTAGTGCGTCGGAATGAGGTTCGGGCCTAGGTAAATGACCAAAGCTAAAATAAACTCCTACATCTCTCTGAGTGTTATCATATTCCTTTAGTGGTCTCTTTCCCTCGGGAAGCCGTCCTCCTGCTATTACATTTATGACTCCTCAACGAGGTGGGGCTTCATAAGCTTTCTCATCCCTCGTCGGTCTAGGATGATCTTTGTTGCACCGATCCTCTCTTAGAGGATTGGCCAAGAATCGTTCTAACTTTCATTTCATGACTATCTTATTGATTTCAGCTGCAAAATGTTTGCAATCCTCGATGTTGTGCCCCTCTGATTTATGAAAATCGCAATAAGTGCCCGGCTTTCCCAGTCGTCGTAGTGCTGGCGGATAGTCAATGTGTTGGTTTTTGCTCTCGATCCAGTATAGGACCTCCCTTCTTGGCACCCTTACAGTTATAAAATTTTTGGGGCGTCTCTATGCTTGTATTCTAACCGGCTTGGCATCTTCAGCCTATATGAAGTTCCCATACCAGTGGTGGCTAGGTTCTTGATAGGGCTCAATTGTCTCTGCATAAAGTTGTAAGAAATCCAGTTCCTCGCCCTACTCATCATCCTAGCCAATGATGTCGGTCTTTTAGTAATCAAATCCTTCTTTAGATATGCATTTCTTGTGTTTTGTCTAAGATATCTACAGCCACGTCGACATTGCACTCCTTGATGTTCATCGATGTTTTGTGGAACTGATTGATATACTCCCCAAGTGGTTCTTGTTTGCCTTGTTTGATGAGTTACAACTCTTGGACTGATCGGGTTTGTGGGATGGATGTTACGAAAAAGAGGCAAAACTCCTTTGCGAGCTGATTGAAATTCGATATTGACCCCAGCTTCAAAGACTCGAACTAGAACAACCCCCGTCCTATCAACGTGGAAGGATATAACTTGCGCATCATTGATTTGGTCACTTCAATTTTGAATAGTGACTGGTGGAAGACCTTGATATTCTAGGTCGGATCACCCTCTCCATTATACTTAGACAGTACCAGATAATGAAACTTCTTCAAGAAAGGCTCTTGCATCACTTCTAAAGAAAAGGGGGAGTCAGCCGCCTCAACTTGAGGAGTCACAAGATCGATCCCCACGTCCACGAACATACCCCAGACTTGCTTCAATACTTTATTGACCAAAGCTTCCCCCCCCCTTGACTTCGACCGTCTATTGGACATTATTCTCAATTCAATCAATAAAGTTTTGAGATCGGGCTCTGTCTGCAACACTAGTTGGGACTCCCGTGGAATGAACCGACGCTTCTGGTGAGGCCGGTCGGTGTGTCCTCACTTCTCTCATCCCTCGATCTATCTTATGTCTATATTTTCCTTTGAGGGGAATGTTCTCTCCTTTGAATATGGAAGTTGCCGTAGTTTTGGGATGATGGCTCTCTCTACTATCACTCTTGCCTTTGGGAGTTTATGGGATTCCGGGATCTCTCCCTTAGTCTCTCTACTCGCTCGATGGGGGTCACTGTTTGAATTAAAGGTTGAGGTGGTGATCTACTCCGACGGTACACATTTCGCGAATGTGACCGACTATGATGTGATCTTGAATAAGACAAGCTTGATTGACATAGTATACAATCATTCTTGCCTAGCCAAGATCTGAGCCATTTGTGTATTCATGTGATTGACTGACCCTTGGACTTCTCCAATCGTGTATAGGTTTTGCTTCGTCAAATTAGCCAAAAACTTGGTTTCTGCCTGTGTTCCTCCCTGTTGAAGCATCTCAAATTGTAGATCTATATCTTCAAAGATGGGCCTGAATAGGATTTTCTCACCTCGGGTGTCCGTTGGAGTCTCAATAAACTCCGTTTGGCGAGGGGCCGACCCTGAACCGACCAATGGGGTAAACCCAGGTGGAGGCATATCCACGTTCAAACTCGGCCTTAGTGTTTCTTCCTATTGGTCTTCTATCACGTTTTTTCCATTCTTGCTAGTCATCTCGATAGTTATCACAAGCTACGTTGTTCGATCCACGCTCACCACCAAATGATATCAAAGTCCCAATGCAAGTCCTCAATGTACACTCCCACCTGGTGTGAACCTGTAAAATAGTAAAGGCGTCAAAATGGCTAAGTCGAGTACGCCAGCATAGCCACTCTGATGCTTAAGTTAGAATTTAGAAACAGGTGGATTGCAAGGATTAGCGAAGTAAGTTGTGATTTGCGTATTACCTGGTTTCTGTTCCCAAGCTGTTCATTTATATTGGTCAATGACTGTGGTGATTCACTAATAGTAGGTAACTGCAGCTCCTAGGATATCTCCGCCATTCTAGGTAATTGAATTGGTCTCAACTATCTATTGTTAACCTAAGACGTGACTTAATGGGCTCTCTGAATGGGACTTTGATGATTTGACTCTAATGGGCCACTGCTTGGCCATATTGTATATATTACTATCAGGAATAGTACTAGTTTAATCTGATCTTATTCTCTATCATACTTTCAGCTTCTTCTGGAATCTGTTGCCTGGATCTTTTTTCGTGCTGTACTTTGTGTCTTGAATGATGATAAAGCAACTATTCATAAAAGGACAACGGGTGAATTAAGAAACTCATTTATTTCACTTTTTCCCGTCCCTCTATTAGTTGGATTTGAGAAAATATGCTTGTGACTTTTTAATTGTGCCATGTATACTTTTGTCCTCTACTTCTTAGTTGATACACAATCATCAAATTTGTGCTTTTTTTTGCCGCTGACAACTATTTGCTGCTACTCTTGCAATTCAAAAACCAATTTTGAGGTTTTAGTAGTCGCTTAGATGATGGTATTTTAATTTTCCTTTTCTTTGTGGGTGGCTTCTGTTTCAGTCAACGTGAATTCTGTAAATTTTCACCTATTTTGCTCCTTTTGTTCTTTTAGACATTATTTCTTGAAAGCTTTTTCATTATATGAGTAATATCTGATGAATGATTTCTTATGAGACTGACCAATTTGCACATTACAATATGTTGTTAATGACTTTGTGGTTGATTTCAGAAGTTATCACTCAGGTTGTTGTTCTTAGTTTAGAAAACATAACCATGTAATTCCTTTGTACCCTTTTTAATCCATTGAAGGATAATTTGCTATTCTCCTGAAATAGCCTAAACCTCCAATCAATGTCTGAACCTTGTGATTTTTAGTATTTATGTCTTTGTAGATCGTTCATAGATTTGCAAGATGATAACAAAGATCTAACATTTTTCACTATTTGAAGTGATTTTCACATTAGAGTTTAATTGCATATGAATAATGAGCAAATTAAGCCCAAGGAAGAACTGGGTTATGCTGCTATTTTGCCTTTTAATTATGCAGTTCAGGCACTCTAGTTAGAAGGACTAACTCGTTTGGTTGGCGGAATGACTATTCTGTTGGATGAAAGAAAAATGAATGAAAAAAGGTTAAAAATGGTAAAGTATATGCTTAGAATTTGTAATATGATGGAATAGCTATACATCTCATGTAATAGCTATTCTCCTTGAACCCCAAGGGCTCGTTTGGTTGGCAGAATGGTAATTCCGTGAAATGGGAGAAAAACGAATGGGAAAATGTGAAGTATTTACTTAGAATCCATCGTCGGGATGAAATTGTTATTCCTAGCTATCATACAACTCATGGAATAGCTATTCCTCTCTCTCAAGAAGGAATAGCTATTCCATGAGTTGTATGATAGCTTTCATCACGACAACGGGTTCTAGGCAAATACTCCATTTTTTTTCATCTTTTTTCATTCATTTTTCTCCTATTCCCCGTAATAGCCATTCCACCAACCAAACGAGCCCTAAGAGTAAGTAAGCAATGTAAGAAGTTAATCTCCTATTTGTTATTCAAGTGGATGATGAACTAATTTGTGCTATCGGTCTTCGTTTCAAAGAGAGCGACAATGTGATGTGATATATTATTGGAGTTGAGGAATATAAAGATTTCAGCGTTCTTTCTGTCTTTGAACTTTGCGTTCATCTTTATTTGTTGTAGTTGACAGAAATAGAAATTAAATTATGTTCCGGACTTGTTAGATTTTTTCTCACCATGTGATCTGAAGAAAAACATAAATCGGAAACTAATTCGGTACTAATTACCTTTTCCGTATGTCCAAGATCGAAGAACGTCGCTTAAATACCGAATTGGATCCATCTCACGGTTTATTGGAGTATTGATGTATATCCACAACTTCTGCATCGACTAAGATAAATAATTATCGATTTGCGATGTTTCGTCGTGAGATGAAAAACCCGAGAGAGAGAATTGGTTGAAAAATGAGAAATAATGAATAATGAATTCATTGTTGTTATATATTCTCCATACCTTTTCCAATATACACATATGTGTATATATAATATGATAATGGATTAATTACAATTAAGTCCTTAAACTCTTGATTATTTGTAATTAATTCCTTAAAGTTCTATAAATTTTTAATTTAGTTCAAATAACTAAATTGTATCGGATCCTTTGACCCGATTTACCCGTTTATGGGCGGACAGGGTATTTCCAACATATCCCACTCGCACTTGACGATCACATTCCATACAAGGTTATCAAATCTTCTGTATGCTGTGAAGTCGTGCGACCGACATACTATCAGGAATGCTATGTCTTGCACCTGTTAGGGTCTACCAAGATTATCCTGAGTGGTACTTAATCAAATAGATTAACATCTAGAATTCAGAAACCATCTTGCACCCGTTAGGGTCTTCCAAGACTATTTTGATTGGTACTTAACCATATAAGTTAATATATAGTATATAAAATATCACATTGATATATAGCGTGTATGCTTTACCCTAGACTGGTCAACAATCACCCACTTCAACATCTTTTGGGATCTCAAAAGTCTTAATCTGTTCTTCACTATCTTATCACAAATATAAGATAGACATGCCAGTGAACCAACAGGTCTCTGATGAATGTTAATTGGCCAAATCTTCCTATTAAGTTATCAATTATGTACAGAATAGTTCGGTCCATCAATCAATCTCTCCCAGATATAATCATTTTATAATCTATTGGTGATTGATCAAATATCCCTTACTAGTCCTTACTTCGCAAGATAACTCAATAGTATTGAGGGTATTGTCTAACAATATAATGGACTGAGTATCACATTAGAGAAGTTGAGTTCCTTATACATCGTACAAACTTCTCATCTCATGGTCGCTAAGCACACATTATTGTTCGCAAGGTTTCGACTTTAAAAACTCCTAGGATTTTTTATATAATAATGAAGCCAAAAACCTTGTCTCCCACTTTCCTACCGATAAGATATAAGTTCAAAATACGAACATGTGTTATCAGTACCGCTTATCTAAATAGAAAAATGGTGACCACAGCAAGTATACAATTACGATATAGTTTTAAAAGATATCGATCCCACAGGGAAGGACTAGCTCTAAAGATCAACAAGAAAAACGGAATAAAGAAAATAAAATATTTTTGGATTTTAGTTGGGAGGATTAGAATGAAGAATGGATAGATATATGTATG
>CATIWQ010498039.1:0-43205 GCA_949673415.1 Euphorbia schlechtendalii
AGAGAGTGAGTTTTATATTTTACAAAAGAAATGAAAAAGGAAAATGTTATTTCACTGATATTCTCGTTCGTCTCTCTCCTCTCTCGCATTCTCCAACTCTGCCTGCACTTTTCTCCGTCTCCGGCGCTGAATCTGGACGGCTACATAGAGGGTTTAGGTTCACTTACATGAGAAGGGGTTAGACTGCGTTTAATTTTGTTAATCCGATCAGAGAGCACAAGAAATAGTCATTCATTTGCATAAATAAGTGAGTGTCTATTCCCATCCAACTAAAAAAGAAACTGCAGTTTCTTTTCTACCTCTTTTAGGTCAATTTTTCAATTAAATGTCATAGTCAGATTTTTCTTAATTAAGGTGAGGTTGACATGTGATGTCCTAAATCCATTTCACCAAGTGTTCACTCAGTGTACTTGGATCGGAAAGTGAGTCCCCTATGGCCTAAGGCATAATCAGGTAAGACTTTTCCTTCTGATCTGATCTTATTTCGACACCAAATGTAGATAACAGAATTGCTGCTTCTTCTTAAAGCTTTAGCTCCTAATCATTTGTTTCCCATTCAACGAATTATTCTCGTCGGTGCTGTATATAAAATTCAGTTCTCTTTTCCAATTGAATGCAAGGCTTTTCATATTTTATTGTGTTTGGTTTATGTGTTGAATCATTTCTCTTGATTCTTTGTGTTTAGTAAGGTTGAAGAAGAGTTGTCGGAGATTCAAAACCTAAGGGGAAATGAACAGTGATGATGCTTGTGATGAGGGAGCATTTTAGGTTTTTTATTTAATTTTATAATAATTATACTTTTCAAAAACTTTACTTTTCATGCGCATACCATACACACAAAGAGATGAGATTGGTGAAGTTATTTACGGGGTTAAGTTGTTCATTTTTACCAACATTAGAGTGCAAAGTTGCACTTATGAAAGGTTTGGGGTGACACATGACTTTTTCTGCCAACATGAGGGTGCAAACTATGTATTAGGCCTAAAGATAAGTTAAATTTAAAGATTTAATATATTATGAATGTTAAATTTAATTAATAAAATGTCTACACACTAATTTTCATTCTTACACATTTTCGGGATTAATGATCATTTTGTTATAAGAATTTTGTTTGCTTGATTTGAAATTTAGTTGATAAGTGTAAGTTGTACCAAGAAAATACAAGTATAAGTGGCTTTAAAATCACCCAATTCAGAGTTGAATTGTAGAAATTATAAATGTTTTTATGATTTTTGCAGGTTGCTATCAATGGTAAGCTGATTGCTGAAGAAACCAGAAAGAAAACAATGAAAACAGGTTGTATAAGGCTGCTGGACATGACCCACGACCCATTAAGAGAGAGGAAGCCCAATCCACTTTTGAAGCTGATATTTTGGAAAAGGAGTTGACCAAATTGATACTGAAATATTGGAGAAGCTCCATTGGCTTGTTGAAGACGGCACTTGTGTTTGTGGTGTAGGAATTTTTTGTAATATTTTAAGTTTAAGTGGATGTTTTAGATTGGTTCACTTGCACCTATAAATAGGAGACTTCTCTTTTTGAAAAGTAGCTTTTGGATTGGCTATTTTTAGTATTGTTGTGTTACTTAAATCACTTTTAATTAAATATTCTGTTTTTCATGTTTAATTTGTTGTTCTATTTATTGTTCTTGTATTCTTTCATGTCTCTTGCTAACTAATTCTCCAGCAGGCTAAGCCAGCAAGCTGATTGGGTTGTTAAGAGGTTTTATTAACTTTCTTCTTTTATTTTAATATCATCTTAAGATTGATTGTTTTGTGTTTGATCTTTAATGTCTCATAAGTTTGGTCAAACTTATGTTTAGTGGAATCAAGAAGGATCGAAAGGTGAAATTGTGAACACGGAACTAACACGAAACACACACTTCACACGTACCGAAAGGGATTAGGAGTGTGCTAGGGGTTTCTATTAAATTGAATAGAATGCTTTCTTGTTTTTAATGCTTAAAGTGTAACTCGCATGTGGAGAAATCCCGGAGTGAAACCTTATAGAATCTAAGTAATATGATAGTATGCTGAGCTTATTGAATTTAGTGCAAGACACCTTAGATTTATGGGCTAAAACATGTTAAAAAACAGAAGGAAGTTGCCTCTAAGCCTGTTTAACTTGCTGGTGATGCCTGTGCCTTTATTTATTATTAATTTTAGCCACAACAATATGTTTTTAGTTTAAAGCAATCATAAATTTCAATACTTTGTTTATTTTTCTCATCTATCATATTCTAGTGACTTGTTAACTTGCCAATTTACTTAAAATATTTAAATGTTTCCCTTGCTCCCTATGGAATGACACTTGATCTTGCCACTTGCTAATTGCTAGGTAAATTCGGGCATCATCATTAATTTATGAATAAGTTTAATTTGAGTACGGTTTATAAGAGATTGGAAATAAATTTAAATAAAAAAATAACTGCAATATACAAAATCACGACTGCTACGCTTAAGAATCTCCTAAACAAGGGAGATTCCACCATAATGCATTCACTGCATGCATACTCCTTAATTCCAAAAGCAATTTATAAACCTACCCACGTCATAAATAAAAGCTCAATCATTCATTTATTTATTTCACTACTCACACTTCTTTTTATAAGACTACTTATTCTTACCCACCAATTAATCGCTTCGTATATTTTCAAACCTTCATCCATTTATATTCTTCAAGGTAACAATTTTTGTTAAGGTTTTTTTTTTTTTGTTTTTTTGATTTGTTAGTGTAAATAGCAAGATAAACTCATAACTATTTTTTTGCAATTTTTACAGTATAGCAATACTACAATATTGGTATGTAATCTATTACCTTAAATGAGTTTAAATTGTGAAATGAATAAATGAGGGGTTAGGTTTATATTTAGGGTGGAGTGAGTTTATAAGTTATTTTTGGATTTAGGGGGTATGCATGAAATCTCCCAAATAAGGCGGAGTGAGTTTACATGCATTTCCTGCGAATCTACCAAACAAAAGAGATTCTCATGCACTGTAGTGAGTGTTGGTGGCGGGGTAGGGTTGTGACTGTTATGAGCAGTCAATCACCAACTATAAATTTTAGCGGGCAAAAGATTTTAGTTCGACAAATTATTCAATAAAAATATGAATTAATATCTATTTTGAATATAAAAAAATATTAATAACTTTAATTTATTGATTATAATGGTTCAAAAATATTCTCATGACAAAGTAATTCTCAAAAATTACAACAACCACAATATATTAACAAAATCAAATCAAAATTAAATACTAGGGAATAAATTTAAAAATCCTAAATTCCTAAATTTAATTTTTTTTCTACGAAGGTAATTCTAATTTATTTCAATTTTTCACTTAGATTAAAATAATTTTAAAAATTTTCAGAATAATCTAACTTCGATAAACCTAATTAAATTTCAATTTCAATATAAATATAATTCCTAATCAACTCAAAATTATAATTTAATTAAATTTCAATACATAAAAATCAAATTAATTTTCAATTTCAGACTTAGTTAAAAAAATACAAAAATTAATTGAAAAAAAGGAAAATAAAAGTTGGTGAGGTTTGAGAGCCAAGTGATAAGAAAAGATGAAATAGCAAAATGAATAAAAAATATATATAAGAGAAGTATTAAGCAAAACAGAACAAAAGTTAGATCATTTTAAGAAAATTTAAGTTAAAATTAAAAGACTCATCGTTTTGTAAGTTGTTGAACCCAAGTTAATAGTACATCACAATGCTTAAAACGTTTTGGAAATAACAAACTGACTAGGATAGTGAAGTTATTAAGTACTAAGTAGACTCTTAATTAATCAAGTTTACTTGAGGGTGTTTAAGGGAAAACAACTCAGTTTATCGAGATATTAATTAAGTTATGGCTTAGAGTAAAAAAAGCTGAGTTAAACTTAATATTACATAGTTTACAAGATATAGACTTAGTGAAGCTGAGTTAGATTTTATTTATAAAAGATGAGTTACTTCGACACTTAGAGAAATATATTGCCACAAATGCGTTTAACAGTTTTTGTGAGGAACGAAATATTCCTTTGATTCTTTTTAGGAGAAAAGGAACTGAAATTAAAGAGGATATTCAAGTGGTCCTCACAACGAAAAGGTGTTAGCATGGAATGTTGGAGTATCCTCACTAAAGTCCAGGACAAAAGGAATCTTCTGACATGTGCCATTTTCTCTGTGTCCTCACGCCTTTCTACAACATCAGCAAGTCAATGAATCACAGAATTCCACATTGCATCTCACGCGCCTCTCTATCAGAACGGATTGCTTGAAGACAAATGAGTTTTTGACGCATTGGATTAATGGATTATTGATAAGTGTATAATTATACTTATTATCATGATATTTTTACTTATAAAACGATATGGTTCAAAGTCATTTTATACTTCATATAAAAGATTTCACGTGGTATGTAGTTATTTTTTATGCAAGTGCAGAAACTAGGTGAATCTTGGAAGTAAAATGATCAAAGATGGAATTCTATGTAAAAAGAGTGAAAAAGGTGCAAAAAGATGCATGGAACACAAGGAATTGGCTTAGGATCTAAGTTGTCAAAGATCGGCAAAGTTGCAAAGAAAAATCATGAAGAAAAACACATGTCACGATCGTGACACCCATCCGCGGTTGCGACTTGTCATCCTTCACAAACAGAAAGTTACCAACTATTGTTCAAAATCGCGACATGTATATCACACTCACGACTTGTGATGGTTTTTGGTAAACTCTTCTCAACTTTCAACCGCCGGATAAGAATGATCAACCACCATCAACCTTCAGATGAAAAGACACCTTTTGGAAGCAATCTAATCATGAAAAGGTTCCTTTCCATTGAAAATGAGGATGAAACTTTTCATCCAATCACATTGAAGTGCTGCAACCCTTTGCCAATGGACACGACTCTTCATTTGGATAGACACAACCCTTCGCACTCTAGGGTGAAATCCAACCAATTTCATGGGCAATGAATGGTAGTGTGCATGTGTAATGTGTATGCATAGATAGAGAGTAAAATCGTATAGATTTCGTTACATTTCAAAGTGTTAGTGAGAAAAATGTATAAGTGATTCGATTCTTGTTTCGATCATTAGATTTCTCCACAAATTCGAGCGATTGTTGTATGAGTGTAATTGCAAAGCACTTATCAATAAAAATTTTTGTTCTTCAACATTCATTTATTCAATATTCACAAAGAATAGCATCCTAGCGGAGGTTCTATACGAGTCGAGACCGAATTCAAAGTAGACGCAGGAATTGCAGGAATTGACGACTTCAATTAAAAGAGTGAATACGGTTTGATCAACTTTAGCTTTTACTTGCATACCTTACAACTTTACTTTATTTTCTACTTATACTTTCTAATTCGAAGTTTATGATATATCTATGTGTCATAACTAGTATTTCATCTTGCGTCATTTATATTAATCAAGTTATAAGTGATTTCGGGGTTAACAAGTTTGTGTATTGTCATTGGATCTATGATTATAACATTGTTTAGTGAGCCAACATTTTTGAAGTGGTAACTTGCTAAATATGGCTATGTGAGAGTGACCTGTACTAAACATAGTATTATTGTTATCCAGGTTTTCATAAGTTTCATAATTCATTTACCCTAGATTTAGAAAAGTCATTTCATGTGTTGCTCTGTGATGAATTATTGAATATTTGGGCCTCTAGAACCGTGTTTGTTAAAGTTATCTGGTGTATGAAATATTCTTGACGATTTTGCATGTTTTTCTCTATATACTTACTCTTAGGGAATATCTATATAGTTTACATCTTCTCTAATCTGTTCATGCATCTGTCTATTCATCAGTCTACCATTCAAACCCTACAATTTACCTTATTTCTTTTGTTCCGTAACTCTAGTTGGTACTTAGAACCGAATTCCTTTCCTGTGGGATCGATATCTTTTAAAACTATATCGTAATTGTATACTTGCAGTTATCATCATTTTTCTATTTGATAAGCGGTACTGACAACACCTGTTCACATTAAGAACTTTTATGTTATCAGTAAAAAAGTGGTAAACAAGTTTTTGGCGCTGTTGCTGGGGATAAGCCTTTCGAAACGAGTATAGCCAAAATCTTACGAACAATTATTCCCGTGCTTCAACTTTCGAAATCTCCGTCTCTAAACATCCAGGAATTTCTTTTAAACAAGAAAATTTGAAAGATTTGAAGAGAAGAGAAATTGAAGAAGCTGTTAGGATGAGAAGTTTGCAACGGTTACTTCCAAGAGCTTCAACTATAAATAGAACATTGAAGTAGACGTTCAAACTTGGTGAATCACTTAGAATTTTTTAAAGAGCTGAAACTCTGTTCAATCATTCCCAGCTTTAAGAAATTCAAAATCAAGCAATCAAGCAAATGAAATCTTTCCAATCTGTTTGTAATAGAGAGATGGCACTTTAGATCTAACATTGTAAAGGATTCAACGAATTTTTTAAGTTGAAATCATCGGTTTGCAAATTCTTTAAGAAATGAGAGTGACAGTTTAGGAAGGGTACCAAAACTGTGTTTGAGAGGTAATTAGAAAGGAATGTACTTTCTGTAATCATATCTACCTGCTGTAAAGGCTTCTCCGCCTAAGGAGGAAAGGGAAAAGCTAGTGGATTAAAGCTTGGAAAGGAATCCAGGGACAGGAGGTAGGTTAGGGACCGAACCAGGATAAAATCTCAGGTGTAATAATTCTAACCTTATTTGCTTATCTTTATTATGCTCATCTCATCCATCATCTTCTCTGTTTTACAATTCTTGATTGAAAAACCAATCCGAGCTGAGTAATGTACTTAGCAGCGATTGAAGATAAACTACGCTAGTGAAATTGAGTATTTTATAGTTTTTAGACACTCTTCAACACGTTAAACTTAGCATGCATTTAAAAACTAAATTTGGAAAAGTATTTTATATATCTTAGAAAGAACCAAGTAAAGCATTCACCCCATTTGCTATTTATATTAAGCTGTTTAGGACCAATAGAAGTGAACCTATTTTCTAAAAATTAGAATAAAAGCCATGGATACCCTAGTCCACCACTTATCATCTTCTCTCCTTCAATTCTTTTTCATCTATTATTCTATAATTACGATTTTAAAAGCTTCAAATTTTAAGGTGGGGATACTAGTGGTAGGAGGGATGATTCCGCTAACTAGGGCATGGCCCTAGCCCAAATCCACCCCTCCCTGCTGCCGCCCCTGGCTGTAATCGAGGAAAAAATGTTGGACCAAAATTGCTTAAATAACTGAGCAGAGGTGAATTCAATTACTTGGTTCTTTTTAAAGTTTATAAAATCTTTTCCAAGTTCAGTTTTTAGATGCATGGTGAGTAACTTTGTGCTGATTACAGGTCTAAAAACTATAAACTACTCAGCTTTGCTAAATTAGTTTATCTTCAATATGTGCTAAGTACTTTACTCAGTTCGGATTGGTTTTTCAAGCTTAACTTATGATATAGAGAGAATGATGGATGAACAAGAAACTATAAAGATAAATGACAAAGGTAAGAAACTTTAACACTTGAGATTTTATCCTAGTTCAGCCCCGAGCATACCTCTAGTCTCTATATCCCTTTCCGAGCTTTAATCCATTAGTGTTTCTTTCCTTCCTTAGGTAGAGAATCCTTTACAATGGGTAGAAGCGATTATAGAAAGTACATTCCTTTTTAACTACCTCTCAATCCACAGTTTAGGTACCCTTTCCGAACTTTCACTTAGATTTGAATAAAAAATGCGAACTAAGGATATTAACTTATAATATTCGTTGAATCCTTTTACAATGTTAAATCTAAGATTTAATTCTCTCTATTACAAACAAATTGATTGATTTGTGTTTCCTTAGAATGCTTGAGTTGGAATTCTGAATGATGGGAATAAATTTGATAGTATTCCAGCTCTTAAGAAATTCGAGGTGATTCACCAAGTTTGAACGTCTGCTTCAGTCTTCTATTTATACTTGAAGGTCTTGGAAGTAGCCGTTGCAAACTTTTCTTCCTAACTTTATCTTCAATTTCTCTTCTCTTTATAGCTTTCGAATTTGTCCGTTTGAAAAAAAGTCTAGGATGTTTAGAGATAGATAATTCGAATGTTGAAGCGCGAGATTATCCGTTAATCTTGATGCGTTCTGATAGAGAGGCGCATGAGATGCAACATGGAATCTTGTGATTTATCTAATTACTGACGTTGTGGAGTTGTGCAGAGACATTGAGAAATGACGCATGTCAGAAGATGCCTTTTGCCTTAGACTTTAGCGAGAAATCTTCAACATTCCGTACTGACACCTTTTCATTGTGAGGACCACTTGAATATCTTCTTTAATTTCATCTCTTTTTCTCCTGTAAAGCATCAAAGGTATATTCCGTATCTCATAGACAGGTTAAAAGTACATGTATCATTTTATTCTTTAAGTGTCAAAAGAACTTAGCTTTTAATAAATAAAAGCTATTCATCTTCGTTGAGCCCATATCTTATAAACTATGTAATACTCAACTTTACATAACTTTTCTTACTCTAAGCCATAACTTAATTAAACACTCAGTAAGCTGAATTGTTTTCCCTTAAACAAACTCAAATTAATTTATTTTAATTAAGAGTCTATTTTGTACTTAATTAATTTCACTATCCTAGAAATTTTGTTATTTCTAAAATATTTTAAGTACTATGTGGTACTATTATTAATTGGTTAGACCAAATTAATAATTAAAGGGCTTAAAGAGAAAGTAAGGAAAAAATGCATGGAGCGGAGCAAGGGAATTTTTCTCGTTGTGAGTGAGCCCCAAAAGAACACGGGATATTTAGAGTGGGGACTGCGCGGCTGCCCTGCGAGCTGAAAAGCTCACAGGTTGCTAGAGCGCTGGGTAACTCATGCGTGCTAGCTGGCTGCAAGCCCACAAGCGCTGCACATGGTAACGCTTGCTTGAGCTTACTACGCAAGCTCGCTAGAGCGATGCGTGGGGAAAGCCCACTAGCATGGGCTTGCAACAGGCCCGCAAGCCCATGCTTGCAGTATAAGGCAAGCCCACTAAGGCTTGCCTTGTGATGGGATCTGCGAGTTAGCTCGCGGGTCCAAGTGACCCACGCGGCTAACCCGCTAAGTGGGATGGGAATATTCCCATCCCACTTTGTATTTGAAGGGGAGTTAAACACTTCCCCTTTTTCCTATATATAGGCCTCTAGCTCCTCTTTATTCAACACTTCAGCTTAGCTTTTTCTCTGAGTTTGACATCTCTTTTTTCATTCGTCGTGCGAGATCCTTCACGAGTTTCTCCAAACAACGAAGAATTTCTTTAGTAGGAACTTTCTATTCAAAGAGAGCCTTCTCAGTTTATATTTTCGGGTTGGTCTTCGAGTGGTCTAGCAGCTACTGTCTACTAATGGGTTCTACCTCTATAAGGTTTTAGTCGGTGAAGATCCATGTGGATCAATCATAGAGGCTATCCTAGTTTGGAGGCTCGTGCTAATGAAGTTCTACCGAATTGCTCTAAGGGAATGCCGCATCCAAAAGAGAAAGAGAAGCACGCGTCAACTGGTAACATCCTAAATTTAGATGCTAGGTTTCTTTTATAAGTTTTATGAACTTATTGGCATCTAGGGAATGTTTTAACTTAGATTATATCAATCATGACATACTTAGGAGATCATTTAGGTTAATTTTAAGTTTTGAAATTCTGCATTGCTATGTTGCATGCTCAATAATTATCTTAATTAACTAGCAAGTGGTATCAGAGCTTGCCTTATGTTATATTTGATTGAGTGGTATCAGAGCTTACCTTTTGCTATGCATGATTGATTATAATATGTTAAAATGATATTCTCTATGAATTGATTAAAGTATGCTATGCATGACTTAAGTTTCAATTCCTGTTATAGAAAATGATGTGATAACTGGATTAAGGTTTTGCTCAAACTTAGTCTAGGTGATTATCATATAAATTAGCAATATTTTACCACATGTGTGAATGCTTTAATCGAGGGTCATCCTGTACTTTACTCAATAAAAGAATGAAATCTTTAAATCATAGTTATCTATGGTACAATGAATCGAAGTGCCCGTGGTTATTTTGGTAAGGATTGACTTGGCTGCTCATTCACTTTAAGGGGGCATCTTCTACCTGGAAATTTCCATTGGTATTAGATTCAAGAGTACCCAAGGGATTTTATGACTTAGTCAATTTCTAGTACGAGAATTGGATTCCGCATATGGTTTTACAAACGTGGTTTAAGTTGTTAAATTAAAACTTATAGACATAGGTGCAATAATTTAAACATGGACCTTGTTTGTTTTGCACATTATGTAGAGTATTAGAATGATGAAACGATTATGATATACCAGTCCCAGAGCATGTTCCCTTAGAGTTAATAATTCCAAATAGCCTAAATATATTATTTTCATAATTATATCCATCATATAATACCTAGACTAGGGAGAGACCAGCGACACCAATAAAACCCCTACAACAATATTAAGGCGGTATATAGTCTTCCCATCATAAGTCGTGATACGAACCTTATTAACGGATGTAAACACATGTACAACATGCCTTCCTTTAACATGTGTTTGGTTATGAGACTAGATGAAGTTATTGCCTTAACCAAAGGGGGTTAGTTATCCATATTATTAGAGCTAATGCCAGATTGGAGACACATTTGAGGATTCATACAATTGGGCATGCACGTATCAAGAAAGAGAATTTAAATGGATTAGCAATTGCATGAGATGCAAATGGATGGGCTCCAACCATGGTTATCTTATCATGGTTTGACCTGCTATAGCGGGGGTCATGATGAGTGGTTATGGGTGCTACCTACTAAGGAAAATTGGTTGAACCAAATTTCCCAAGTTTAAATAGAAGGGGCTATCTGAATGTCGAGAAAATAGTAGGAATTATGTGTTTAATTAAAGACCTTAAATTAAATGCATGTATATATACTAATGTCTAAACAAATTCTATCTTCTATCTAGGTTGAACAATGAATCCAAACATAAACCTTCGCTCAATTCTTGACAACAAACTAGATGGTTCAAACTTTACTGATTGGTTTAGGGCGATAAGGATAGTCCTCAGATTCGAAAGGATAGCTTATATTCTAGATGAGCCCCTCTTTGATAAGTCTGATGTTGAAACTGATGCCAATGAACATGAGGAATGGGAGAAGTATAGAAAAGATCATGAAATAGCGACATGTATAATGCTGGAAACCATGAATTCTGAGATTCAGAAACAGCATGAGAGCATGGACCTTGATACCATGGTTCTCCATCTTCGTGGGCTCTTTTCAGAACAAGCTAGATTCGAGAGATTTTATACA
Source organism: Euphorbia schlechtendalii (assembly GCA_949673415.1). Lineage (NCBI taxonomy): Eukaryota > Viridiplantae > Streptophyta > Magnoliopsida > Malpighiales > Euphorbiaceae > Euphorbia > Euphorbia schlechtendalii. The sequence goes on from CATIWQ010498039.1 coordinate 11,305, forward strand.
TCAAAACTCTTATTTGGAATGAATATGCAGGCCGGCACTTTAGCAACACATCATGCTCTTAAAATATTGGGTTATATTGAGAAGCTGACTCGACTGGGTTTTGTGATGGATCACAAATTATGTGTGGATCTGATTCTTGTCTTATTAACTTATATTTATTCACAATTTGTGACTAATAATTATATGAACAAGATCGATGCCACAGTGCCTGAGTTGGTCAACATGTTGAAAATAGTAGAGCCTAAGATTTGAAAGGATCCAAAGGCTTTACTTTTTTTTTAGAAAATCAAACGTTCCAAGGGTGGGTACCCTTTTGGAAAGGGTGTAAGTGCCAAGAAGAAAATCAATAAGAAGAAGAAAAGTAAGAAAGGAACTACAAATTTCTGCTTCCGATGTGGCAAGGCCGGCCATTGGAAGAAGGAATGCAAGGTTCAGATTTTTGAACAAGTGAAGAAGAAGCCAAGTGAGGCATCTACTTCAAGTATGTTCATGATAGAGAGTTTCTCTACAGTTCCCTATGAGTCTACTTGGGTATTAAATACTGGTTGTGGTACTCATATCTGTACTTTTGCGTAGGGATTGCCGAATAGTAGGAGGCTTGCAAAGAGGGAAATAGACCTAAGAGTTGGAAATGGAGCACGGGTTGCTGCAACAGCTGTAGGGTCATATAGCCTTCATTTTCCTAGTGTCCTAGTTTTAGTTTTGAACAATTGCTAGTATATTCCTACTGTCACTAAGAATATTATTTCTGTTGCGCTTTTAGCAATAGAGGGATTTGAAATTTTATATTCTAATAATAAATGTCAAATTTGACGCGATAATGATTTTTATGCTTGTTTAATATTTGTTGATGGAATTTATGTTCAAGATACTAAAATCGAAATTCTGAATATGAACATTGTTAAAAAATTGAGATTAGATAATGAGAAATCCTCATACTTTCTTCGTTTGACATCTCTTTCTTCGTTTGTTATGCCAGATCCTTCACTAGTTTTTCTAAACAACGAAGAATTTCTTTAGAAGGCACTTTTTATTTGAAGAGAGCATTCTCAGTTTATATTTTCGGGTTGGTCTTCGAGCAGTCTAGCAGCAGCTGTCTACTAACGAGTTCTACCTCTATGAGGTTTTGGTCGGTGAAGATTCGTGTAGAGCAATCATAGAGGTTATCCTAGTTTGGAGGCTCGTGCTAACGAAGTTTTGCCGAATTGGTTTAAGGGAACGACACATCCAAACGAGAAAGAGAAGCACGCGTTAACTGGTAACGTCTAAAATTTAGATGCTAGGTATCTTTTATAAGTTTTATAAACCTATTAGCATTTAAGGAATGTTTTAACTTAGATTATATCAATCATAGCATGCTTAGGAGATCCTTTAGGTTAATTTTAAGTTTTGAAATTCTGCATTGCTATGTTGCATGTTCAATAACTGTCTTGATTAACCAGCACATTCTGTGTTGAGTACTTTACTCAGCTCGGATTGGTTTTTCAAGCTTAACTTATGAAATAGAGAGAATGATGGATGAACAAGACACTATAAATTCAAATGACAAAGGTAAGAAACTTCAACACCTGAGATTTTATCCTAGTTTAGCCTCGAGCCTACCTCTAGTCCTCGGATTCCTTTCTGAGCTTTAAATCCACTAGTGTTTCTTTCCTTCCTTAGACAGAGAAGCCTTTACAATGGGTAGAAGTGATTACAAAAAGTTCCTTCCTTTCTAACTACCTTTCAATCCATAGTTAAGGTACCCATCCTGAACTGACACTCATATTTAAATAAGAAATGCAAACTAAGGATTTCAACTTATAATATTCATCGAATCCTCTTACAATGTTAAATCTAAGATTTGATTCTCTCTATTACAAACATATTGATCGATTTGTGTTTGCTTAAAATGCTTGAGTTGGATTTGACAGTATTTCAGCTCTTAAGAAATCGAGGTGATTCACCAAGTTTGAATGTCTGCTTTTGTCTTCTGTTTATACTTGAAGGTCTTGGAAGTAAACATTGCAAACTTTTCATCCTGACTTTATCTTCGATCTCTTCTCTTCACAGCTTTCAAATTTGTCAGTTTGAAACAAATTCCAAGATGTTTAGAGACAGAGAATTCAAACATTGAAGCGTGAGATTAATCTGTTAATCTTGATGCGTTAAAAAATCGTTTACTTCAAGTAATTTCGTTCTGATAGAGAGGCGCACAAGATGCAACGTGGAATTTTGTGATTTGTCTTATTGCTGACGTTGCAGAGTTGTGCTGAGACACTAAGAAACGGCGCTGTTAGAAGATGCCTTTTGCCTTGGACTTTAGCGAGGAATCTCCAACCATTCATACTGACACCTTTTCATTGTATGGACCACTTGAATATCTTCTTTAATTTCAACGCTTTTTCTCCTGTAAAACATCAAAGGTATATTTTATCTCTCACAGACAACGTTAAAAGCACATGTGTCATTTTATTCTCTAAGTGTCAAAAAACTCAGCTTTTAATAAATAAAAGTTACTCAGCTTCGCTGAGTCTATATCTTATAAACTATGTAATACTCAGCTTTACACAGCTTTTCTTATTCTAAGTCATAACTTAATTAAACACTCTGTTAATTGAGTTATTTTCCTTAAACAAACTCAAATAAACTTATTTTAATTAAGAGTCTACTTAATACTCAATTAATTTCACTATCCTAGAAAATTTGTTATTTCTAAAACGTTTTAAGTACTGCGAGTTACTATTAACTTGGGTTCAACAAAAAACATGCCTCGAGTGCAGCAAGCTTGTCTAACAAGTGATTTGTAGTTGAAATATATATTTATTTCTAACAAAAATTGGATCTCAGATCTAGGTTTAGGTGCAAAATAAAAACTGGTAATGAGATTAATTTTTTGTTTGGGTTAAACAACACCTCCCGAGTAATAAATCATTAACTCAATAAATTTTTTATATTTACTTTGCAAAATATTATTTTTTAGGTGTTAAATCGTGTATAAGAGTGTCTAAATCTTGTTATTTTTTTAGAAATAGGAGGCATTTATGCTATATTTGTTAATTGTAGAATTTAACCTATAACTTCACACTTCTTGAGTTTTTCAAGGGTTAGAGGCCATCAAGCCATTGCTTGGTGGATAATAATCTTGTTAAGCATAAGAAAGATTAACAATATGTTTCTTTGTTGTTTCAAAAAGTTATCAAGTAAAAGATCACAACAATAAATATAAATTGCATCACGATATTAATCTTTTCCACTTTAAATTGAAAATTTGTAGGTTAGTCTTATAAAAATACAATACACTTGAGACTTAAGTGGTAAAATTTGAACTTTTTGATAATGTGTTTTTAATTAAAGATGATAAATTATAAAAAATCTTTTAAAAGAATTTAAATATATTCAAATCTTAATGTATAATTCTATATAATATAGTTAAATTATGAGAACATTGAATTGATTGATACAATTTATAAACATTATTATGCTTAATAAAAAAATATTTTTAATCATATTTTTTTGTTAAGTTTCCGAATTTATAAGCCTTATTTTGGAGAAAAACATTTTCAGAATCATGCTCATGAGTTTTGCTAAGAAATCCCAATCCAGTTTTGGTATATATACAACGCAAATGATTGCAGTTAATTATTTCTCCCTCCCATTTTTTTAATAGTTCATTTAACCAAAATTTGAAAATCTAAAATACTTTTTCTTCTTAAAATTTCATGTTTCTTTTCCATCATTTTTTAAAATATACCCTCATTTATTCATATATTATTTTCAAGAGAGAAGTTAAAATTGGATACATTAACTTGAATTAAATGTAAGACCAAATACATGGATAGCCATCGAAACTTTCCATGAGAAATATATTATCCCCCTCAACTTTCAAAATGTTCTCTCAATCCTCTAAACATGACAAATATGCATCTATTAACCGCCCAAGGTGACGTGGCAAGGTGAGAGAAAAACGAGGGGAGAGAAATTATAGAAGGGATATAATTGGTGTAAGATAATTAGTTAGTGGTGCAATTCATTAAGGAAAAAATATATTTGACCTAACAGAAATAAAACTAAAAGTAGCAACAGTAGGCATTCCCTTTGCTCTGTTTCCTTGCTTCAGACATCTCATCCAACTACCGCTTCCACCAAAATCTTATCGTCATCATAAATCCTCAAAATTAGCTTTCATCCGATTCAAATACTTACCGGCGGCATCCACACCACTAGAGCCACCATCGGCTCTACGCCTACCCTTTCATTCCCCATCTTTCTTTCATCTCTCACGTCTTCCTTTCTATCCTTCCTCTTCATGTCACTAAAAATACCAAATTTCTACCGATTATGCCGCTTCCTGAGCTCCGCAGTATCCTGCGACAATAATGTACATGTCCATTGACCTCGAATGTTCCTTCTTTTTTAGGGAGGATGAGGTTATCTTGAGATATCGGAATTTGCATTGTTTAGTTATAATGATTTGCCGGTCTTGCAATTTGTATAATACTAGGTTTGGCTATGAGTTTTGATTATTTGTTCATGTTTATAGTTTTCAATGAACTAATTGAATGCATTTTGTAGTTGGAGAAGATGATATTATTAAAAGAAAAATAGTACGCGGGGACTTGAATGATATTTCGGAATTTTTTTAAAAAAAATTATTATCTGTGACACGTGTCAGATTTTCATTAGTTTGACTTTTCAAAAAAAAATGTGGCTCAAGTATAAGACACTCTCCAAGGTGAGAGCGGTGATGTTGCTTTCATGAGGTTAAAAGATACATATATGTCAAGTTTAGGGAGTCAAAGAGAATCTTCTGAAAATTTAAGGGATCATTCTTACCAAGTTTGGCGACAATCTATTGATTTGGCCTAAATTTAAAGATAAACTAATATTTTCATACACTTCAAATTTTTAGTAAATGTGAAATATGTAATTTCCCCGTACAACTAATTTGTACACTTTCTTGAAAATTGAAAATTACCACTCTTGTGTGTCAATATAACCTACCCCATATAGCGAAATTCATGGATGTTTTAGATTTTTAAAATTGTTGTGAATTACATATATAGATTAATCTAGTTTGGTTAACATGTAAATTTAGTCATAAATATTTATCCAAGTATTTGTGTTAAAAATTTGCACGCTAGATTTTGTCAGCTATAGTCTTTTCTTCCCTACCAATCTGTTAGACTCCGAGCAAAGAAATAAAGTTTTGAAAATTCTGAGTTCAGAAGCGCAAATATCTCAAAAGTGCGAAGATTCCTCAGAAGAGCAAAGGTTCTCAGAGGAAGTACAAGACTTCAGAAGACTATTAAAGACTAAAGACCAGAAGCAAATAAGCAGAAGTCCTTTTAAAGACGCAAAGGGGATAACTTAATCTTTTGGTGCTAAAAGTCACGGGTAGTGATCTCGCATTAAATACAATCGAGTGCCTTTGTACCTTAACCTGGTAAAGGATAAAAGTTGTTGGGATATTAGAAATAAAAACATTCCTGCAAATTGCATAAGCAGACAACCGTACAAATGTGGGGTCCTAAATCAACGTGACAATGGTGGTGCGGATTCGAAATGGACTTACCGCTCCAAACGAATCCTAAACGGAAACTTGAGCAAGAGATAATAGGAAAATTTTCAACAACAATCCAAGATAAACGGAAACATTCTCTCCCTCTATAAAAGAATGTTATCTACCATTGAAGAATGTTACTGATTTAATCTAATACTCAAGAGTGCAAGTAATCTTTCAGATTTACTACAATCTTCTTCTGAATCAAAAAGCAATCACACTTTTATCACATTTGTTTGTAATCGAGTTTACTGAAACAAAGTTCAGAAGCTCATCTCTTTTAAACTCTAAATTTCTGTAGAACACTAGGTTAAGGTTAAGTTAGTGTGAGGAAGTTTAAAAATCTTGAGAGGAATGTACTCAGCAAGATAAGAAGCTTGGAACCTTATACAGTTGGAAGGTACTTCTGTATTAGTATAGCTCATAAAAGTGTGAAGGTTGTTGGAGGGTACTTCCAACTAGACTTTGTAGAAGGTTTCTCTTCACCAGAAGAAGAGCACTTAATGGATTAAATCTTGGATAGGAGATTCTAAGGACTAGATTAGGCAGAGGTTGAACCAGAATAAAAATCACTACTTGCACTTTTTTATAGCTTGTATTATTTTCTGTAGATAAGTGTAGATCACATTTAAAGATTAAAGCCTTCGGAAGGAAAATTCTGAGTAAAACATTTTGACGTAGAAGCATCTTCAGATGCTAGTTTCATCTATCTTCTGAAGCAATATTTGAAAAAGAGTCATTCACCCCCCCCCTCCGACCTATTTACACCCTACTGGGTTCAACACAATCAAATAATGGAAAGATTACTAAAAAAACAACTATATACAACAAAACACTAACAATAATATAAACATAATAATGGCACCTAATTAATTTTTTACTAAACATATTATATCGAAAGTTTGACATATAAATAGAAAGAAAAATCTTCACTCCATTCTGAATGTAACCAAATTCTTAAACTTTTAAAAATTATTAATTTGATCTTAACCACTAAGATAAGATGCTGATCACGTTTTTATCTTCTGTAAAATTCAATTGGGTTTTTTAACAATTGATTTAATTTTTATAAGAACTAGGTTCGAGTTTATGGGAAACTTTTGAACTCTCTTCAATTGATGATTTGGTAAAATTCTTTCAAGTTAAGCATCTAATATATGTTGGAAATATAACACTCAAAAGAACAACTTTGATTAAAGTAAAAGAAAATATTACAAGAACACTCACTCAAATACAACATTACAAACTCACTCTTATTTTTCTTCTTTCTCTCTTTGAAGTTCTTGCTTCTACTTGATGATAAATAACTAAAAAACTCACTTATTTATAGGTGAATAATACAACTCCCAACTAAAACATTTACTAACCACAACTCCCCACTTAAACAATTAATAGCCAACTTATTTGGTTGAATTTAATGGTCTCCAAATTGGTTTGAATTTTCTTAGTTAGATCAAGTTTATAATCCAACACCCCCTTAAATTTGATCAAGTCATTCCAAATAGACTTCTCAATCTCGTGAAGCTTTCGACTGTCAATGGCTCGTTGAGTATATTCGCAATCTGATCTTATGTCTTCACGTATTCAATTTGTACTTCTTTTCTCGTAACACACTCTTATATAAAATGATAGAAAATATCAATGTGTTTACTTCGATCATGGAATACATTATTCTTTGCTAAGGCAATAGCTGACTTGTCATCCACATAGACCTTAATTGATTCTTCTTGCATCAAGCCAATCTCTTTCAATAAATTTCTAAGCCAAATTAAATAACAAACACATGAGCTTGTTGTAAAGTATTCTGCTTCACAAGTAGAGAATGTGACAATTGGCTGCTTCTTTTACATCCATGTGAAAGCAGTATCACCCATGAAGAACACAAATCCACTAGTGCATCTTCGATTATCTTTATCTCCTTCACAATCACTATCACTATATTAAACAAGCTTGTAATAATTAGATACTGAATACAACAAGTCGAAGTCAATTTTACCTTTCACATCTCATAGAATTATCTTAGCAGCTTTGAAGTGAGTGATAGCAGGTGATTCCATGTAGTGACTTACTAATCTGACTGCATGAAGAATGTCTAGTCTCGTGCAGGTGAGATAGAGTAGACTACCTACTAGACTTTGAACAATGTCTGATTTACAACTTTACCTTCTTCATGTTGAAATAGTTTGATCTCGTACTCCATCGATGTGTTGATCGACTTACAATTTTCCATCTTGAAATTTTTGAGGATTTCCCTTGTGTAGCTCTCTTTTGAGATGAAGATTTCATTATTTTGCTACTTGACTTTAATCCCAAGATCACACGCCCTATGTCTCACTTACGTCATTTCAAAATCCCTTATCATCACTTCAATGAATTCTTTATCATTCTTGGGTTGCTTCCAATGTAGATTAAATTATCCACGTAAAGGTAAATAATTAAAACGTCTCCATCTTTGACCTTTATATATAGAGCATGTTTGTAGGGACTTGTCAATTTTGCTATCCCATGCCCTTGATACTTGATTCAAACCATAAAGAACCTTATTTAACTTTAACACCTTGTCATCTTAGACTTTGTCTTCATAACCTGGGGGTTGCTATATGTAAACCTCTTCTTCAAGTACTCCATTTAGAAAAGCAAAATTTACATCTATTTGATGAATCTTCCATTTGTTTTACGCAACCAAAGAAATAATGAGCCTTACAGTTTCCATCCGTGCAACTGGAGCAAATACCTCAATGTAGTCGATTCCAGCCTTTTGACCGTAGCCTTTTGCAATGAGACTCGTATTGTGTCTTTTGATCTCTCCCTTGGCATTTTTCTTTATCTTTTACACTCATTTGACACCTATTGGCTTGTGTCCTTTGGGAAGTGAGGTGAGTCCCATGGGTCATTCTTCTTAATTACTTTGATTTCTTCATCCATTGCATCTCTCTAACTTTTCTTTTGAGTAGCTTCTTGGAATGTCATTGGCTCACAATCAGCAAATAGACAAAGAATGTTAGGTTGTCTAATTGCTCTTGACACTTCATTGTTTATTTGTGTAGTTGCCTCATAGAGATCTTGAAAACTTCTTTAATGAGTAAAAGTTCTTTCTTCTATTCCATCTGAAGATGAAGAGGATGATCATTAGCAAGAGAGTTTGGCGGAGTTGTGATATCTTGTTGAAGTTCTCTTGGTTGCCCAGTTGGTGTATGCTCATCTTCTTTTAGTTTGAAAAAGTTGAGTTCGCCTTTATGAGAGTTGATATTACATCTCTACTCATCATAACCTTCTTATCATATAGATTGTAAAGCTTATATCCTTTTAAGCTTGAGTTATATCTTATGAAGATGAAGCTTTTACTTTTATCATCTAGTTTGGTTTGATCTCATCTGGTACTTGAACATGGGCTATGCTCCCGAAGACTCACAAGTGGGAAATTCTAGGCTTCCTTCCCCTCCATACTTCTTGTGGAATCTTTCCCCATACAATCCTTGTAGGAGAGTGATTAGATAAGTACACTACACATGCCTTTAATTCTGCACAAAACTCCTTGAGTAGCTTCTTACTCTTGAGCATACTTCGTGTCATGTCAAGGATTGCTTTGTTTTTCCTTTTTGCCACACCATTTTGTTGGGGGATCTAAGAACTAACAAGGGACTACTAATTCCATTTACTTCACAAAATTTTTTGAATTCCTTAGATGTGAATTCCCCTCCTCGATCAGACCTCATGGCTTTGATCTTAATACCACTTTCATTTTCCACGGTTGCTTTGAACTTCTTGAATGCTTCAAACACTTATGATTTTTGCTTTAAGAAAATATACCCACGATTTTCTTTATTAATCATCAATGAAGAGAAGGAAGTAACTATTATTAGCAAGAGAACCTGGTTTGATTGGATCGCAGACATCGGTATAAATGAGCTCTAACGACTTCTTGGCTCTAGAGGCTGACTCCTTTAGAAAGCTTATTCTGAATTGCCTCCCTTGTAGGCATCTTTCGCATAATTGATTAGGATGATTAATATATAATAATCCTTTGACCATTCTTTTCTTAGATAATAGCTCCATTCCTCTAAAGTTATAATGGTTAAATAGAAGATGCCATAACCACGATGAGTCTTTATAGCAAGCCTTTAGACACCTCTGTTGGTCCTTAGACTGCTTGTAAACAACCGCAGAGGGGGGGGGGAATGCAAATCTTGGTTACTTTTTAGATTTATAAAAATATGTTTCACCAAGTTAAGTTTTTATATGCATACTATATGCATGCTGAGTTAATATAAAAACTTTATAAACTGCTCAGCTTCGTTGTTACAGTTTATCTATAATCTCTTGCTAAGTACTCGACTCAACTCGGATTGGCTTTTCAAGCAAAACACTAAACAAAGATAAAATGATGAATGAGCTGAACACGGTAAAAGCTAAAAGTGAAAGTTTAGAACTTCAACACCTGAATTTTAAGCTGGTTCAACCCCAAGCCTACCTCCAATCCCCGGATACCTTTTTCGAGCTTTAATCCACTAGTGTTCATTCCTTACTTAGGCGGAGCAGCCTTTACAGTGGGTAGACACGGTTTTACAAAAAGTACATTCCTTTCTAACTACCACTCAACTCAGTTTGGGTACCCTTCCTAAATTGACACTCAAATTTGAATAGAAAATTGCGGACTGAATTCAACTTATAAAATATTGAATCCTTACAATGTTAAAACTAAGTATTTCTCTCTATTACAAACAGATTTGGAATTTGTTATTTGCTGATTGCTTGAGTTTGGAATTTTTTGAAGCTGTGAGTAATTGTGCAGAGTTTCAGCTCTAAAAGAAATCCGAGGTGATTTACCAAGTTTGAATGTTTGCTTCAGTCTTCTATTTATACTTGAAGCTTTGCGAATTAGCCATTGAAAACTTTTTGAGGTCGCTGATCTTCAATTTCTCTTCTCTTCATATCTTTCGAATTTTCCAGTTGGAGATAGATTCTAGGATGTTTGAACGTTGAGGCACGATAAATTCTGTTGAAAAATCTCATTTATCTTCAAGCAATACGGTTTGAGAGAGGCGCACGAGAATGCAACGTGGAATCTTTAGATTGGTTGACATTGCTGACATTGACAGAGTCGCACGGAGACACTAAGAAACAGCGCATGTCAGAAATTCCTTTTACCTTGGACTTTAGTGAGGGAATCCCGACATTCCGTACTGACACCTTTTGTCTTGTGAGGACCACTAGAAATCTTCTATAATTTTAGCGCTTTTTTAACTAAAAAGCAACTAAAGAATATTCCATCTCTCACAGAAATTGTTAATAGCATATGTGTCATTTAATTCTCTAAGTATCAAAGAAATAAACTTTTAATAAATAAAGGCAAACTTAGCACAACTGAGTAGATATACTTCTAGACTACATAGTGACACATACTCAGCTTTTCCTACTCTAAATCGTAAATTAATTAATTACTCAGCAAACTGAGTTGTTTTCCCTGAAACAAGCTCAAGTCAGCTTCATTAATTAAGAGCATACTTAGTACTCAATTAATTTCACTATCCTAGTCAATTTGCTATTTCCAAAACATTAAAGTACTGTGAGGTACTATTAACTTGGGTTCTACAATCTCCCCCATTATGGATAGATAGCAAACTAATTAGTAGAAGAAGTTAATTGAATAAGTACTTTACAGATATCAAGAATACCTGGAAAGCGATGTAAGACTCCCTTGTGCTGAGTGACTTTCCTTAGTCAACTTGAACTCTCCCCGTACTGAGTGAGTCTTCTTCAAGCAGCTCAGCTCCCCCATACTTAGAGGATTTTTCTTCACTTTGGGACTTTGTCTTACTTCAGCTTTACTTCAAAGTTGGTCTCTTTTATGAGTTCCTTTATCATATAGTCAGCTTCACATCAGAAACATACATACAATAAATAAAATAAGTTAAGAAGATCTTAACTTGAGGTAGGAACTTGTAACTTTTTATTAATTTAAAAAAATGACTTAGTCAGTACATTATTTATGTTCAAAACTAAGATTACATAGTTAAGTCCTATTAAAAGTTCTAAAAACTACAAGGTACATGACCTATACTATTTTCTATGCATAGTAGAGAAGAGCCAGCAGTCTTGTCTTTATTAGCTTTGGGATGTTGCTGTTGAGGAGGCTTATGATGAAATGGTTGCCTTGGAAGAGTTCCCTTGTTGAGTTTCTCCTTTCAAAGAGCATCTTCAACTACCTTCTCCCCCTTTGCTATCTAAACTTGAACAATTTGTTCAAGGCAAGTATTGAAGGCATCGAGGGAAGCTCTAAATTTCTCTTGCTAGCCGATGATTTGCGAGGAAATCTCTTGCTCCAATTGCTCCTTGCCCTTGGTGGTAAGAAAATCTTGATCATTAATCTCACTAAGAAGAAGATGGTGACATCTAGAGAGGTGCGCAATCTGGTTAAACCCTTGACACGTGAACTGTTGAAAGCATTGAAGAAAACCTCGAATGTCCGTTGCAATCAATGCGATCTTCAGTTATGCTTTATTATCAAGAACTTTGGGACCAATATATGATATACACTTTGTAGTGTAATCAATATCCTTTACGTTCAATTCGCCCATCTTCATCAGAGTTCCAATATTCTTCTACAGGTCTTCTACCTTTGACTTGATGACATTCAGCTATCGGTCTCAGGGAACAAAGAGTCCGTAGCAGGCAAACTTGGAGTTGGCATGTCTGGAAAAATCTTCCCCATGGAAGAGACAAGGAACTTCTGCAAGGAGGAGACTTTTTTTGTTGTGTGCTCATTGACTTCTCGCTAGATTGTGTCCAATTTAGTGTGCAGAGAGTCTAGATTGACGATAGGGGCCTTGTCCATTTTTGTTGAGATATCCTTCAACAGCTTCACCATTTCATCTTGTTTATTATCATGATGTAGCAAGAACTTCGACTGAGCCTCGACCAATTTTACGATGTTGTGTCTAACATCCTTTGTTATTTCTACCTCTTTGAAGACATTCTCGATCTTGTGATTGGTCAGCCTCTTTATTTTGGTCTGCTCCTCTCCTAGTTTGTGGATCTGTGTCACTTGAGTTTCTATATTGGTACTCAAGAGACTCAGATGCTTAGTAGCAGCATCCACATTACCCTTTATCTTTCCTGCAACAGCATTAGCCATTGTAGTAGACATGGGGATAACAGTGATTGCTGCCCTAGGCTGGGCTGCAGAATCTGTCAACCTAGTGAGAATTAGAGCCATCTTATCCACCAAAATTTTGGCACTCTCTTTTGCCAAGTGATTTCGAATAGCCAACAAGCTACCTTGGATCCTCCCAAACTCCTCGAAGTAGAGGGATTCACTGGGCACTCTTATGTACTGTTTGAACTCAAGCAGCTTTTCTTTAGGTTTGGAGGATAAGTCCGTCAATTCATGAGCAAGTAGCATTTTGCTTACTACTCCATCTAACTCAGTAGTTATCTTAAGCGCAAGGAATTTCTTCTTAACTAACTCTCTGATTTCTGCTAAGAAAGATGAATCAGCCAAATCCTCGCGGATTGGCTCAATCCTAGGTTCAGTTGCTTCACGGGCTGTAAAATTTACCTCAGCATTCTGACCACTTGTGTTTCCTTGCTGAGCGTAGTTCTTAGCATTGGGAAATTCCCTAACCAGAGGGGTTAAGGGGGTATAGGATGGGTTTGAAGAAGAGGATGGTTCAGAAGAATTTACGGTTGAAGAAGTAGGGGGGATGTTTTGATTGAATGGAATAGAAGGTACCAGGGATGTATAAGAAATGGTTTGGGTTTGAGTTTATACAGGAGAAGAATGGGTAGAAGGGTTATTTACTGGTGAAGAATGAGAAGAAAAAGAATCATGATTTTTTGTGGGTGAAGAAATATGAATGGGAGAGTTTTGGGTATTAACAGGAGAGGATGGAATATGGATAGGTTAATGTATAGTATTAGAAGGAGGAGGAGAATTTACAAATGGTTTTTCAGTATCTACAAGAGTAGAAATTGAGGGAATTGAGGGATTTACAGGAGAAGTTGGGATTTGAGGATTTATAGAAAAAGAGGGCTAGGAATCTGAGGTACCTCTTGGTTAGTTGTATGACCCAAGGATGGGTTAGCTTGAGGTTGCTCATGCTAAGTAGAGGACTCCTCAACATGAGTGAAAGAGGGTGTGAGGATGCTGGGTTCCTAGGGATCAGACTCCTCAAGAATTAGGGAGAGGGTGTCTCCAACATCTCCTCACTGCTCACCACCTGCACATTACGTTGCAAGGTCCTGTTGGTGGCTGAACACTTTCACTGAGTGCCCTTTACTTTGGTAAATGCTTCTTGTACTTCTGCAGCAGCGTCAGGACTCAGAGTGTCCTTTTCTTAGGACTTCTTAGCCTCGCCCTGCTCCTCTAATTCCTTAAAAAGAACCATTTTATGCTTTCTTTGGCGCAGGGACTCATCAACCGCAGTCGCATCTTCTTGTTCCTCCGCCTATTAGTCAGCTTGAATTTTAGCATCCGCTTCTCTTTGGGTGAGGGTTTTGGCCTTCATCTGCCTCCTTTGATGCTGGGGCTGAGCAGGGGCCTCATCGGCTTTGGATTTTGCAGGGCTTTCCCCCCTCGCCTTGGAGGAAGTATCATTCTGCTTGTGAGAGGAAGCGATGGAGGTGGCTTTCTCTAAGATGCTGGATATGGGGGCTTTATTTGAGCCATCACTATCATCGAAGTCCACCATGAAGCCATCTTCATCCTCCTTCAGGATGTCCACATGTACTACTATCGGTACGCACTTCAGCTTATGCTTTTGTTGTGCTTTATTGTACCTAGTATGTACTTGGTTGTGAACTAATTTACTGAAGTGAGCCATTTCGAATCGCTTCTTCATGGGCAAAACTGTATCACTGGACTCCCCTAAAAACTTAGCGATGTCCACTTTCGCTTCCCTCATAAGGTCGGTAATGAGGTAACCATAGTGATAGATAGCAGTCAGCTTGGTCAAATGGTGAAGAATCACCACTAGCCAGTTCAGCTTCTTACCCTCTACCATATAGTAGACCACACACCTCTCAAAGTAGGTGTAGCTAGTCACAAACCCAATTTTTATTAGCAGCAACTTCACCACCAGCTCGTGGCACATTCTCGCGGTCCAGCTCATTCTGCTTGCTACTATCTCCCTTGATACATATTTCACGGGGAGCTCCCAATCTTCTGGAATAATTACGATGTCTTCATCACTGGTTTTGTGGAGCTGAGTGCCTTTGTTAAGCATGTTGAGGACGCTCCCTGTTAATCTCGCACAGATGAGAGTGGATGTGCCTCCAAAATCCATCATCAGAACATCATCAAACCCTTGGATGGTGTAGAGGTTTGAATAGAAGGCTCTGATAAGTCCTATGATTATAGGACCTTCCATCTACAAGAAGGAACTCAGATGTTACTGCTTGATGATCCTGTGCATGGTTTTGTTTCTCAGCAACCCTTCATAGTCCACTTCATAAATGGGACTAAACTCTAGATTATCAGCCCATTCCACCTTGGTGAAAAGGGTTCCTTCTTGCAGAGTTAATTTCTCGGTCTTCCCTTCAGCATTCACTACAATCTTCATAGAAGGGGTGCTCTTGAGTCTGAAGGTGGCTCTGGTTCGAATGCTTTGGATTTCAAATTTGCAGAAAGTAAGTCACCTTATCTCTTTGATTGTTCAACTTATATAGAACTTAGGTTCTCTTAAAGGCACGTGGCGCTACCACAGCTCAAGATGAAAATGAACTCTAAGATGAACAGAAGATTAACCGCCTCAGTAAAGTGGTGAGTTTTGATAAAAATGGTTCCTATTCAAACACTCATCTTTTTGAAAATGTAGAGCTTGAATTTTAACCGTGAAACTATTCCTCACGCCGTTTCTTTAAAATATTGACTGTGTTATCCACGTGTCTTCTCAAGGCTTGATCTCTAACACTTAGCCAAAATTTTGAGAATTTCAACTTCTTTCTTCTTCTTTAACGTGGATTTATCATTCTAATTAACTGCCTTAAAACACAAAGTTGCTCCTTTGGTAATGGCTTGGTGAAAATGTCAGTGCTTTGTTCCTCTGAAGGAACATACTCCAGCTTGACATCACCTCATAGCACATGATCCCTAATGAAGTGATGTCTTATGTTGACATGATTCATCCTGCCATGCTGAATTGGATTTTTGGATAAGTCAATTGCGCTCTTGTTATCACACATAACTTCAAGACAATTTGACTTTATACCATAATCTTCCAATTGCTGCTTAATCCATAACAATTGTGCTACACAACTTCCTCCTGCCATGTACTCAGCTTCAGCTGTACTTAGTCCAACAGAAACTTACTTCTTACTGTACCATGTGACAAGACACTCTCCAAGGAAATGACATCCTCATATTGTACTTTTCCTGTTGAGCTTGTCTCTACCATAATCAGCATTTATGAATCCCCTAGGAGTGAAATTTGAGCTGCTGGGATACCACATACTTGCTTTAATTAAGCCTTGCAAGTACCTGAGAATTCTCTTTACAGTGGCTAAATGAGATTCTCTAGGGTCAGCTTGATAACGAGCATAGTAGCACACAAAATACTATATGTCTGGCCTACTAGCGGTGAGATAAAGAAGAGACCCAATGATTCCTCTGTAGAACTTGTTATCCACAGGTTTTCCAGCTTCATCTTTACTCGGGATAGTATTAGTGGCCATAGGAGTGGACATTGCCTATAAATATTCCATGTCAAATTTCTTCACGACTTCTCTGGTATACTTAACCTAATTGATGAAAATTCCATCTTCAGGTTGCTTGATTTGAAGTCCAAGAAAGATGGAATCATATACATTTGGAATTTCTTCAGTTCTGATACAATTATATTTTTCAAAAAGCTAAGTACAAAAACAAAACTGACACTTCCATTTCTTTTGCGCTCCAATGAGATGAACTGGCTTTCATCTCCCATCACATGCCTTGAGCATCCACTATTCACATACCACATTCTAGAGTTATAAGTGGAACTAACACTCACATGCAAAATAGATACCTTTTCTTAGGTACTCATGCTTTCGAGCTGGGTCCTCCCTTGTTAGAAGTGCTTAGGTTATTCCAGTCATACTCGCCATAATAACCATTTTTATGGCTACACATTACTGTGGCATGTCCAGCTTTTCCGCAAAAACCACCCATCATTTTTTCTTTGGGCTACCTCACTTTCTTCTTTTTATAGGAATTCTTCTTAGAATTATGAGTTTGGTTACTCTGAGGTTGATTGTTGGTTTGAGGAGGATCGTGCTTCTTCTTCAAAGTTGTTACCTCAACAGTCAACTCATCTAATTACTTAGTGAGCTTGCTTTTTAAATAGTCTTGATACTCAACTTTTTCTTGAAGAAAGCGGATATCAAGTGATAAAGAAGCAATAGTGTCTTCCAAATCTTCACTTCTCCTCACTAGCTCTTTGATGTTCTTTATCGACTAGTTAGTTAGTTTCATAACATCAAAGAGAGCCAGGGCGAATTCTTCCATAGATAAGGGAATTTTAGAGTGTACCTCAGCTTCATGAGCTTTTCCCTTATTGTGCTCAGCTTCAGAGTCAGCAGCAGATTGATCTCTACCAGAGGTAGATGTTGAGCCTTCTCCCCTTCGATTCTCGATGGCCACAAGATAAAGGTTGGTGAAATTGGTTGCTTCCTCATCAAACGATGAGGATTCTTCTGAATCGCTCCAGGTGGCAGCAAGTGCCTCATTCTTCTTGTTGAACCTCTTCTTGAATCTTTCCTTCTTCTCCTTGGGATAGCTGGATTGGATATGGCCTTTCTCTCCACAGCCAAAGCACTAGATGTCTTTTCTATGTTCCTTCTTGGGTCCTTCCTCAGCTCCATGCCGGTGCTGGGTTGACTTGATTTTACTAGGAAACTTTTTCTTGTTGAACTTCCCATCCTTCTTCATGAAGCATTTGAAATGCCTAGTCAAAAGGGTCATTTTCTCATCAGAGTCGCAGCTGGTGGACTCATCAGATGAATCAACTTTCAGGACCATGTCTTTGCCCTCTCTTTCCTTACCTCGACTCCTTTTGGAGTCATCCGAATACTTCCTCAGAGACATCTCATGAGTCAGCAAGGTATTTATCAGCTCATCGTAGTTGTAGGTCTTCAAATCATGAGCCTCCTCAATAGTGCTCTTCTTGGAGTCCCACTCTAGAGTAAGAGTGCGCAGAATCTTCTTTACGAGATCCTCTTTATTGAACTCCTTTCCCAATCTCTTCAGTTCATTAATGATGTTAATGAACCTAGTATTCATGCTTTGAATACCCTCGTTGACGCCCATTGAGAACATCTCATACTCCCTCAACATGAGATTAGTCTTTAACTCTTTGACCTTATCCATCCCCTCGTAGGTAATCTCCTGCTTTTTCCAGATTTCCTGTACTATCTCGCATCTTGAGACCTTGTTAAACTCAGTAAGATCTAGCGCACAGTGTAAGTAGTTAGTAGCTGCGGCATTCTCCTTGAGAAGCCTCAGATCAGCAACGTCGTAGTCTTTGGATCTACTGGGATACGAATTCCATTCCTCACAACGGTGGGAACTCGGGGCCCAAGCTCGATAGCGAGCCAAGCTCGATAGCGAGCTAAGCCTACATGCTTTGAGACTAGATGAAGTTTTTCATGCAATTTTTCATAAACGTGTAATGATTACCATAAAAAAAGGTGATCGGGTAATAGGCATTTCTCTTTTAAGAGAACTGCTTGACTCGAGCCAGAACTGTAGTTGTTATAAGCTATTTATGGATCTTTAACTCAAAGATGATTAGTCAATAAGTTGAGAAACTTCTCTAATACCAATTGTTGGTCCTTAGACAGCTTGTAAACAACCGCAGAGGGTGGGTGAATGCGAATCTTGGTTACTTTTTAGATTTATAAAAATATGTTTCACCAAGTTAAGTTTTTATATGCAAAATGAGTATGCGTGTTGAGTTGATATAAAAACTTTATAAATTGTTCAGCTTCGCTGGCACAGTATATCTACAATCTCTTGCTGAGTAGGGGTGTCCATCGGTTGGTTCGGTTGAATAACCGAACCAAACCGAATAATTAAAAAAAATACAAACCAAAATCGAACCGAAGTAAAAAAGCAACTGAATCAAACCGATGTATTAGGTTCGGTTGGTTGGTTCGGTTATTTCGGTTTTGTTTTGTTTATTTTTCCTGTTATTTAACTTTACTAATTCTTACTATAATCTTTTGTTATGCACATTAATTTACTGTATTTTTAAAAAAATTATAAATTGACATAAAAATAAGATTTTTCCGACTTGTTAGTAAGTACTGGACTTGTAAAATTATAATAAAACAAACTAACATCCATTATTAATAAGTAAATTTCAACTAAATGAGAAATAAAATTTTTGGCAAAAGATCAATATGATAAATGTCCTTACATGATATTAGTATTGGTTTTGCAAGTGGCGTGGAGATTGAGGCAGTTTCGGTATAGATTTTATTAGTATTATATATTGTTTAATTGTAAGGTAAAAAAATGATATTATAATTTATAAAAAATTAGTTTTTCATAAATATTTTCATTAATCGGTTAGTTCGGTTTATCATTAACAAAAACCGAATCGATCAAAATCATCGAAAATCTATAAAATCAATAACCGACACCGAACCATTTAGACAGAATAACCGAATCAAAAAACCGAATTACATAGGTTCGGTCAGTTATTTCGGTTCGGTTCGATTTTTTAAAAGCCCTATTGATGAGTACTCGACTCAGATCGGATTGGCTTTTCAAGCAAAACACTAAACAAAGATAAAATGATGAATGAGTTGAACACGGTAAAAGCTAAGAAAGTTTAAAACTTCAACACCTGAAGTTTATCCTGGTTCGGCCTTGAGCCTACCTCCATTCCCTAGATACATTTTTCGAGCTTTGATCCACTAGTGTTCGTTCCTTACTTAGGCGGAGCAGCCTTTATAGCGGGTAGACATAATTTTATAGAAAGTACCTTCCTTTCTAACTACCACTCAACTCAATTTGGGTACCCTTCTCAAACTAACACTTAGATTTGAATAGAAAATTGCGGACTGAATTCAACTTATAAAACGTTGAATCCTTACAATGTTAAATCTAAGTATTTCTCTCTATTACAAATAGATTTGGAATTTTTTGTTTGCTAATTGCTTGAGTTTGGAATTTCTTGAAGTTGTGAATAATTGCGCAGAGTTTCAGCTCTACGAGAAATTCGAGGTGATTTACCAAGTTTGAACATCTGCTTCAGTCTTCTATTTATACTTGAAGCTTTGCGAAGTAGCCGTTGTAAACTTTTCGAGGTCGCTGATCTTCAATTTCTCTTCTCTTCATATCTTTCGAATCTTCCCGTTAGAGACAGATTCCAGACTGTTTAGAGATAGAAATTTGAACGTTGAGGAGCAATATAATTCCGTTGACAAAATCTCGTTTATCTTCAAGCAATACGGTTTGAGAGAGGAGCGCGAGAATGCAACGTGGAATCTTCAGATTGGTTGACATTGCTGAAGTTGGCAGAGTCGCGTGGAGACACTGAGAAACGACGAATGTCAGAAATTTCTTTAACATCGTTTTGAATGTTTGTACTTTGGAGATTAGATCTCCATTGTCATCTTTTATAAAAAAAAAAAGACCACAATCTTTCATATAAATATCATAGCCTTTTTCTAAGAGTTGGCCCAGACTAAGGATGTTGCATTTCATATTAGGCACACAGTAGACATTTGAAATTAGTTAGTGGCTACCATCTTTAGCATGAAAGAGGATGTTACCTTTCCACTTCACGAATATTTTGGTATCATCTCCGAATGAGACATCGCTACTTATTGCTTCATTTAGCTCCATGAATAAGCTTCTTCTTCCACACATGTGACTGCTTGCACTAGAGTTCTCTTGGTTTTCATTGTTATTGTTGTATGCTAACAGTAATGTTTCTTTCTCCTCGGTTTTCTCATCCATAAAAGTTGCCTTCTCCTTGACCTTATTGCTTGGAGCTCTTGCCTCGACCACTACATTTGCCTCAGCCTCTACCATGATGGTTTCTACCATTATCTTGGTTTTTATTTATATCCTTGAGTTGTATCTTAAGGAGTTGTTCAGCGATCTCTTGTTTTTCTCTATATTTTTCTTCGTAGGCTTGTAGTGATCCTTAGAGTTCCTCGATCATCATCTCTTCCAAGTCTTTGGTTTCTTCAATCGTCACCATAATGTGCCCAAATTTAGGATCCGATGATCGAAGTATCTTCTCTATGACCCTCACATTTTCAAACTTCTCTTTTTAATTGATTAGAGACGGCTACTCTTAACTCGTATTCTTAGAGTTTGGAGATGCAACTTTTTCACTTTCTCAACTCATTTGTATGACAATTGAAACTTCTTCCACGCTTGCTTGGAAGATGCTGCATCTGAGATCTTCTCAAAACCGTCGTCATCTAATAGCTTAGGAAGAGCTTTCTTATCTCTCTTTCGAGAATCCTTCAAACTTGTTGCTTGATCGGGTGTAAGAGTGAGTCCATTTTTTGTAGATTTCTGACTAATTCATCAAGGAAACAAGGGAATTAATTCTCTTGTAAATTGTAGCTTTCTTTGAACTTGGTTTTTGCACTCGAAATTGAATTTCTTTTATGAAGAGAAATCGAGCTTTGAACGTGGCTCCAATACTGTTTTGTTGAAAATATAACACTCAAAAGAAAAATTTTGATTAAACTCAAAAAAAATATTACAAGAACACTCATTTAAATACAACACTACAACCTTATTTTTCTTCTTTCTCTTTTAAAAGTTTTTACTTCTACTTGATGATAAACAACTAAACTACTCACCTATTTATATGTGAATAATACAACACCCAAATAATACATTTACTAACTACAACTCCCAATTTAAACAATTAATAGCCAACTTATTTGGTTAAATTTAATAACCTGCAAATTCATTATAGTTAATAGCTTTTAAATTAGTTTGAATTTTTCTTAATTTGATCAACTTTATAATCCAACGATATTAACTAGTTTTAAATAATATCAATAAGTCATATTATAAAGTAGAATAATCTATTCTTTGAATTTACATTTCAGATAAAAAAATAGATATAATTAAACGGGATTCCTATGTGCTGGACTGCCAAATCTGCTAGGCATGCAGCGTTTATAATATATGTTTATGACTGAGGGTTCGAGACCCATGTTTAGAAGGGTTATATTTTGTAAAGACAACGAATTGTTTTTTTTTTCCTCGCGTGTGTCTCATGCATTACGTGGGATATGTCGGTTCAATTAATATTTGGGCATTTAGTAATTTGTAAATTCTCGGATGACATTACATGTAGAATAGAAGTTCATCATATTAATGACGTGGTAATTATTACCCGATAAGAATCCTTATGGGACGGGGATGAGGATTTGTCAATCCCCGATTTCTTAACGGGGATGTGGATGGAGATAACATTTCCCAACCCGATAAGTTTCCGACCCCGACCTCACTAAATCTTAATGAGAAATCTTTGGATATTCCCCGAATATTACTAAAAAAATCAAATTATTTCCTATATTTTATAGTAATTATTTGGTAATGTAAATTATTTTATGAAAATATTTGTAGTCATATGTGATATAAATTTATATATATGAATGTTCATTAAATATAACTTTATAAATCAAAATCTTTTTGTATAAGTCAAAAACATTATTTTATCTTATATTTTACTTTGATTGTTAAACAATGTATTTAATGTTTAATGTTTATTTTCTTGAGTTTCTTATAATGTTATGCATTAAACATTTCATTTATTTAGCATTGAATTTTATTATTGAAACAAAAACTTAGTTTAATATTATTTTCAAAATATTGATACGGAATTATTTTTCCTTTAGGAAATTATTTTTGCATATATTTATTTTAATTGGGGAATTTGGGGAATTCTTGATTAAGAAATGACAGGATGAGGGATATTTTTTCTCTGAAACTTTAATATGAATGGAGATGGAGTGTGCGTTCCCCGTCCTATTAACCCCAACTTTTAACCCAACAAAAATGATAAATATTTGCAAAAACTTCCATCTGAAGAAAAATTAATTTACATCTCAGGAAACTTTAACCTACAAAAAGAAACCTTCATTACACAATCTAGAGTTAAAGAAAGAAAAATAAACTGAGTGTAAACGCATTTAATAAATAATTGAATTTGATATTCAAATTCCAAATTTATATGATTTTCTTGACTATATTTAAATATTAGCTGCCGAAATGGGAAATTAATTAGGCAAACCAACCCTACCTACAACCCACACTTTTTTTTTTTATCATAAACCAAAGTTTATTATTTAATGGTTTAAGTCAATACAGTTTTACCAACCTCATGCTCTAACGCTATACGTTTGACCCTTCAATAGTTCAATTGCCTTCTATCAATCATGTCCATTACTCTTCTATTTCACGCTAGATTAGCGTGATAGTATTAGTTAAATGGATCTTTTTAAGCCATAAAACCTATCAACTATTGAATATATGCTCATTAAAGATATATTTCAAATACATGTTCCTTCTAACTATCATAGGTTTACGCTCTTTCTAAGCTTATTATTTTTATCCTCAAGTACTCATTACTTGTGCAACTACAATTATTGGTTTCTGCAACCTACATTCATACTTCTTCACTTTTCATTATCTCAATTTTTTGGCGCATATATACATTAGAAAAATATCATCATCATATTAAGAGCATGTCCAATGGTTCTCCTCCAAAATGGGGAATGAATATGGGAATTGATCAAGTTCAACCATTCCCCATATAGTATATCCCCAAGATGATGTTCTCTATGTATGGAGAACCCCAAAATGGGAAATGATTATTAAATAAATATATTTTTTATTTTGATTTATTTTACTGTGTTTGATATTTTTTTTTATTATTGGGAATAGATTTGATGTAAAGAAATTAAAGTAATGATAATAAAATATTATAATTTTATTGATATTTGAAATGGGAAATGGAAAATGGAGAATATGGTTAGAGTAAAAACACTGTAAATCTCGTAAAATGAGATTTTGAGAATGGAAAATAGGGAAAATGGTTAAACTTACTCCAATATATTTACATTTACGCAAAAAAAAAAAAACATAGAAAATGAATTGACCTACAAATTTTTTACTCGGTTGAAACTATAGCTACAGATAACAAAATTTAGTTTTCCGCTCATGTATAAATTATTTCAACTCATCCAATAACTTATTGTAAATGCAATTGTGTATTTTATTTTTACAAATAAACTAATAAATGGGTTACTATTTATATTTCAATTATACAAATTCAGTTGAATGTAACTTTGTTATGCCCTAATTAAAAAAATATACACACCAAGTTAGTGGTTAGATATTGTACATCATCCTGATATGGTCCTACTCATATATGCTATATATTACTCAAGCAACAAAAGCACAATGAATTTATTATTAAACTGAGATATAAAGAATTGAATAGACTTAAAAAAAATATCACATAATATGCAACAATTTTACACCAGAAAATCTCCAAATTCAGAAGGAAATGAAAATAAGAAAAAAAAAAACAAACCCACACCCACCCTTACATTTTCCCTCCAGCCAAATCACAGTAAAAAAACAGTGTTATTACCTTCTCTTATTCTTACTTCCAAGCAACAATGCCAAGTAAAATAAAATCCGAAAAAAGAATCCCCAAGCCACTGTTACCCACAAGCAACTCCACTTGCTTAAATCTGTAATTCCTTGTTGCTGCAAAATGTCCGATCCTGTCGTCAAGCAAGTCGAGCTTGTGATTTGCATGCCCAACGTGTTGGATATCGTCGACAGCAATCTTACTTTCACCGAAGATGGCACCGACCCGAGCGGGGTATTATCGAATATCTGAACACCTTTTACGAAACACTTCACGGGATCTTGAAACTCGTTCTGTAGCACGGCTTCGTAAGGGTACTTAACCAACGACATGTAATGAAACCATATCCAGTACGACGGGATTCGGTCTCTGTTGATGAAGAAGCCGCTGAAGAGGAGGAAATAGGCAAGAATCGCGACCACGATCGTGTAGCCCAGCATCACATGCGGCACTACCCCCGACAGGAACGTGACGAAAGAGTTCCCGGCCCAGAACGAGGCGAAAATTATTGAAAAATAGAATAAAAACCCCGAGAATCCCCCGTCTAGCCCCACGGCCCAGAACGTGAGGGCCGCGAAGGACAACGAGAGGAATATTATGGCCGGGAGGGAAACAAGTGCATGCGATAACACGTAGGACGATCTTCGATACGCGTTATAAGCCGTTTCCCGCATGAAAATGTACCGTTCTTGGAGGAAGACCGGTAGGGCATCAGCGCATGTGTAAAATGTGGTTGACATCGCAAACGCGAAAAACCCTAGCCGTTCTTGGACTCCTTTTGGGGAATTGTCGAGTTGCCAGAACATTGTGGCTAGAATGAAGCCGGTCACCAGGACGGCCCCGAGTCGGATCCCGAAAAGTTCAGGCATTCTACGCGAGTTGGTGATTGATCTTTTCGACAAGACCGCCATCTCGATCCAAAGTGGGTTGGCGAACGTGGGCACCATTGAATTAGGGCTTCGGTCATTGTTCGTTGCACCGGAGACTAACTTCCCTTTCGAAATGCTCGCACTTATGGCTTCTTTTAGGGATATTCCGTGACCGTCGGGTTCCGAATTGGGCGAGTGCTTCATATTCTGCCAGGTTTTGTTGAACTCGACCAGGCTCTTGGTTCCTCCCGGGGAGCCTTCGAGTTCTCTTATTAGGTCCAGCGCAAACTCGGTTCGGTTCTCGTTTTCGGGTATGGGATTCCCAAATTCCGCGAAATAGGCAGGCAGGTGGGAAGGGGAGCCGCTGTATACAGTCTGGCCGCGAGACAGAAACAATACACGGTCTAACAAACCCAGAATTCGGTAACTCGGCTGGTGTACGGACATGATTACGATGCTTCCGGTCTGTGCTATTCTCTGCAGTACTTTGACCACCATGAATGCGCTGGTGGAATCCAGTCCTGAAGTCGGTTCATCCAGGAAGAGGATAATCGGGTCATGGATTATATCGATTCCAATTGAAACACGACGTCGTTCTCCTCCTGAAACGCCACGGTGGCCTTCGTCCCCAATAACTGTTTTGGCTGCGTTTCGGAGACCTAGCTGGTCGATCAGAGCTTGGACTCGCATCTTCTTCTTTGACCGGGACAAGCTTCTCGGGAGCCGGAATTCGGCGGCGAACATGAGAGTTTCTTCGACGGTGAGCATCGGATACAAGAGATCGTCCTGCATTACGTACGCTGAGATTACTTTCAGCATTCGAGATTCCAGAGCTTCTCCGTTCAATGTAACCCTTCCTTTCAAGCTCCCCTTAGCAATCCGATTTGCTAACGCGTCAATCAGCGTCGATTTTCCAGATCCGCTAGCTCCCAGCACAGCTAAAATCTCACCATCCCGAGCCTCGCCGGAGATATCATTCAGAAGTGTTTTCGTCGTGGAGAACAAGCTCTCTGCGGCCACCGGCTCCGCCGCAGTAGCTGCACCGAGTCGGTGCTGGCGAGGAGTGAAAAATGCCGGCAACATTTTGCGGCGGACTTTAACACTGTAAGTGAGATTATTAAACGAAAGCACAAAGGGGATAGACCTTGGCAGCTCCATATTGACATCTCCGATCTGAAGCACTTGATGAACCGGCGTTTCACTTCCGTCGCCGGTAGCTTCTTTCCGTACATCTCCGACTCGTTTAAGCAACTGACCGAGAGTGGGGGACCTGGAATCAAGAGCGGCGCGTGAAGGTAAGCGATCAAGCTCCATACTCTGAGAGGAGTAAAACGGCGGCGTATCAGAGATATTGAAATTACCCGCTACAACGCGAGACATCTTTAGTAGAACAGAAAAGTTAAGGGAGTTATTATAAAGAGATTGATTTCAGATAGTAGCGTTGACGGCGTGGAGGATGTTGGAGAGGCATGCGGTACGCTGGTTTATCGGCGTCAGAATAAACGGCGAGCAAACAGCTTTTATAAGGGTTTGTTTGTTCGTTTGTTGATTAGTGTGGTAGAAAGTATGAAGAGAAATGAGTGAGTTTATATAACAAACTCAGAGTTTAAAATGTGAAAAAGAGGGATTTTAAAAAGGGAGGTGAGAAAAAGGTGACCTAAAACCTCCTAATTTTATGTCTCTACGTCTCTTTATGACACGTGGAACAGTATGGTTGGTCAAAGAGGACACGTGGCGAAATGGGATTGTGGGGTTTTAGTAGGTTGGATGTTGATCTACTGTGTACGTAATAAGGTGTGCGGCTATTACCCAAGCATTATGGAAAGCCAATTTGTTTTCCTTATTATCTCTTGTTTCTTTTACTTCAACTTATTAGTAGTTAGTAATTGTCAATGACTCATTTTCTTCCTTAATTACATATTCACATTATCATCGAACACTTTAATGTCTCCACTATTTAATTATTTTCATTCTGATAATTGATTTTAAGGATATTTCTTTTTTATTGATGACACGAAAAAAGAAGTTTAAGAAGCTACGACAATGGGTAAACTATAAAGTAAATAAATGTTATAAAGTAAGAAGACATAAGACGGAGTACATGCACATGATGTTCAACCTAAGAAAATTATGAATGGCTAGGTTATAAAACTATTTCAAGGTGCGATTGATTATGATATTTTGACTCTATCTTTCAAGAGATGGGCTCAAAAGATCAGGATATATGAAATAAAAAAGTGCTACTGACTTTTTGTGTAGCAAAAGGATACAAATGAGAGTGAAGAATTTTTTTTATGAAATTGTGGATAACACGATGAAAGGTAAGGATTGAGCTAACATTAATCTAAAATTTGATCTCAAAATTATAGAATCCTCTTACCATCAGAGTTCTTTATCGTGATTATTCTTTCTTGATAAGCTATAATCCAACAATTTGTAATGCTGATTATCGAAAAGAAAGAATATTAGGTAAATCACTTGAAGGTTTCTTTTACTGATTGTATTAGCTCAAGTATTTATCTGCATTCTAGATGTTTATCTTGTTTACTTGTCCATCACTCCCTAAAATGAAATTATTCGATACGCTTCTTTTTGTTATTATCATGGATAGGAAATAAATTTATTATTATTATTATTATTATATAATAAGCACTGGAATTAACCCTCGGTCAAAAATTTGCAAGTTTGGTTCGGTTTAAAGGCGGGCTTGAACTGGACCTGGGGGATAGCCCAACTCATAAACATGTCTAATTACCACTGGATTATAATAATTAATAAAGTCAGTCTCTTAAAAAAAATTATATTTCTAAAAAAAATTAGTCTAATTAAATTTAATGGCTTTAACACATTTCTCAAATTCATATGGAATAAATTTTAACTCTTTAAATGTAAGAATTTGTGGAACCAAAAATTAATGGAATGTTTATTAAGTAGATGCAATAAACACTACATCATTTCCAGTAAATTTTCTCGTTTCATTTTGCTTCTTTTCCTCTACCTTATTTTACTCCGTAAGTTCGTAACACCATAAAGTATGGAACACAATTAGGATTTCGAATATCAAGGCGCTAGGAATTAATTATATTAAATTTCATGTCAAAAATCTAATTAGATTTTGACCATTATTTATTTCTTTTAAGATTTTGTCCATTTTTTTATCAGAAAAAAAGATTTTGTCCATCTTCCTAATTAATCATCACGCGGAAACCTCAAACTGTAATTCATACTCAGACTGTTAGGGCTTTGTTTTCAATGGCTTAAATATCCCTGATGGGGATTTTGGAATTCCCGATTGAGAAATGGGAAAAGTAAAATCCCCGAAACCTTAATTCAGATAAGATGGGGAATATCTTTTTTCCTGAAACTTTAATCAATATGGGGATGGAAAGTGCATTCCCCGTCTCAGTAAACCCAACTTTCAACCCTAACAATAGATTTATACTAGTGCAACACACTCATTCCATCGATCAATGTCAATTAGGATCAGGCACATATACGTGCCTACCAGGTCCGGTCTTGACAATTTAAGGGCCCTAGGCAAAATAATATAATAATTAATAAAAGTGAGCCCTCAGTAAAAAAACGTAGTAATTAAAAGTCAATTTTTTGTAGAATCTAGGATTTGATCTTAAGACTTCTTATATCAATATCAAGTAACTTACCAATTCATGTAATGCTAATTAATGTTCGTTTTTATCTTTTAAATATTAACTACTAAAAATTTAAACATAAAAAAATATTTTTGGACTCTTTTTAACCTGTGACCCTGGGCGGACGCACCCCTTGCACCCTGCCCAGGGCCGGCCCTGGTGCCTACCCCTGGTATAGACTGACCCAGTAAGTTTAAAACAGTTTCAATATACAATTCTCATTAAAACGTCTATTCTTATAAAAAAATTGAATAAATACTATCTTAGTAATTCATTCTCTGATCAAAAGTTAATGAAATGCTTTTTCTACAGGTAATTATACTTTTCTCATTTTCATATAAGATAAATAATTTCTTGATTACTCAATTATTTATAACAATAACAAAAATTGGAATCAATAACAATCAATATTGTTCTTGTATCATCCTGATATCCTCCAAAGAGAACCGTGAAACAATGATCAAAAACATATCAACGACTGAGCAAGATGATTAGTATTTCAAGTTTGAGGATACTTGCAAAACTATGATGATGATATAATTCCAATTTTTTTAATTGAGGTTCTCCAATGTATTTCTGATTTAATTTATCCATATGTTGATTCAAGATGTCATCTTCGGTTCACCATAGATTCTAAGAGCAGACATTGACCTTTTTGATAAGAAAGTTTAAATGCAGCGAAGTTTCTATTGAATTTTCGAATTGAAAAGTTTTGGAAGATTCATTTAATTTTAAAGAAAATATGAATTTTCGAATAAACTAAACATCGAACCTACGATCTCTCACCTCTGCTTTATTCTAGTGGCCACCACCTTTGAAGAATTTAAAAAGTGTGGTTGCCACAATAAAAAAAATTTGCAATAATGCATAATATTTCTCAAAAATTATTAGTCCCGGGGTTTTTAAAAAAAAAAAGAACATATATAGTAGATTATTTTGTTGACTTGAGAGCAATAAAATAAATTATATATTATGTATATCAATTATAAAACGACAGAAGATCTATCAGTGATAATGCATGTTACTGACATAATAGTATATGTGGATTTCAAAACGTAATAGATATCAACTTATTATTTCACTGAATTTCAAACTTCATCCAAAGTTATACCAATCAGTAACTCTACTAACATGCGAGTTAAAATTATATTATTAAGTTTTCAAATATATGCGAAAATGAGGGTATAGTAAGAAAGTATTATATAGATATCAAAAAATTAAATAAGAAGAGTTTTCCATTTGTTTCCGACTTGGTCAAATTTATTTTGTATGGTCAAGTAATTTTAACCCCGCTTAGCATTATGTTAATAAAATAATAAGTTAGTTTATCTTTATGCCAAGTTTCAAAATATATGTATAATTATGTTAATACAAGCAAACTTTGAGATGAACAATCAATTGAATGAGGAACTCTAATTCTTAAGCATCAACCAAGTTCGAACTATGGATAAGTATGAAACAAATTAGATTGGGAATGATGGTGCTAAATTGATATAAATGGTTGATATTTCAATTTAGCAGTTTATAAGATTCAGAATGCATTCCAACTATTTTAATTTAATAAATGATCTAGTTACGATTTTAATGTGATAATGAGCTTAAAACATGCTGACCAAGTTATTAATAAATCATAGCTTGTGAAAAAGGCAAGTAAGAAAAATGAGTGAATATACGCAACATGCATGGCTTTATTGTTAGGCTCCCCCAACTTATTTACCAAACTGCACCAAAAGTCAATTTACATAATATGGGCAAAATTAGCAGTTTACGTATGTTCATTTCTCAAATGTTTTGGTCAAATTAAATAAATTGTTTTCATTTTGGTTTTTGGACTGTTAGTTACCGATCTTTTTTCTTGTAAAATTGTGAAAATATGTATTCTTAGAAGGTGCTTCGACCAATTGATGATATCATCAAGTATTGGAAACTATAATATATGACAATAATCTATAACTTACTTTAAGGGTTGAAATTCTTACAAATATGCACATTAGTTTTGATCTAAATCTTTTTTTCCTTACATATATATGCCTCAAAGAGTAAGTTCATTTATTCAATCATATGAGCATCCATTGAAACAGAAAACCAACATTTTTTATAAATTACTATTGATAAAGTTCAATTACATGCAGTTGGTAAGCCTTATCAGTAACACTTGGTCTCGTAACATAAAATAATAGTACACAGTTGAGACCGGTGGATACTATTTTTAAAGACAATTATAGACCAGTAGTTGGCGATTTCAAATTTAAAATCTCATATAAAGATTCTGAAAAGGAATGTGCATAATATAATGTCTCTTTTTGGTTTTGGTCACATAATTGTTTTGATCCACTATATTCGGGCTCCTAATTTTATTTTCTAGAATTGTTTTCGTCACGTAATTCTTAAATGCTTTCGTAGAATTTGAGGTTCGAAATAGAAACGTTCTTAGTGTAAAGAATACTTTGACGCACAATAATCTTATGAGTCGAGTATACTCGTAGGTTATAAAAAATAATCATTAAAACAAAGAAATTTGTAAAAGATAAATTTTTTTTTGAGAAACAATGTGACATTTTGTCAATTTTGTTAATAGAACTTAATTGTTTTGATCCACTGTATCGGGCTCCTAATTTAATTTAGGGAAATAGTAAAAAAATGTAGGGTTTTTGAACTTATTTACAAAAAATACGTTCCAACAGATAGTTTGCATTGTATAACCAATTTTAAATTTTAGTTTTCACTTTATACGTTTTATATATACTATGTTTTATCAAGCTTCAACTGCTCCCACTTTTTGCATCGTGCGTTTCTCTCCATCAAAATCTCTCTTCCTTGTTTCAATTATCCTCGATTTTCTCTAGATCTAAGTTTCTTCAAATTTATGCTCTCTGCAATTCTTAAATTTTCTGCACAATTCCAATTTTCTAGCTTTCGACCAGTTTTTTTTCAATTGAGAATGAGGATCTATGGAGTTGAAATCCTGTTGTTGCTAATAGATTTTGTTTTGTCTCTTTTTCGTTTTGTCTCTTTGTGTTTGTTTTTGTTGTTAATTTGCAGAAGGATTATGCAATTTTTGTGTTGTAATTGATGTGAAGATTTCATTAGACTGTATAGGATTTCATTAGGCTGTATGCAATTGTAAATTTATATACTAATCTGATTTGTATCACTCTCATTGGTCTTGGGAAGCCTGCTTTTCAAAGTATTTCTGAACTTAAATCAGCTGATTAGGTAT
>CATIWQ010498041.1:0-20203 GCA_949673415.1 Euphorbia schlechtendalii
AATACCATTAGATATTACTCCACTTAAACTTATCGGAAGCATTAAACTAAAACTATATAACTTATACTAATTCATGTTGCATCGAAATATAAATAGAAACTTACTTGGAATGTTGCTCTCGAATGTTACTCACCACTCATCTTTGCCAAAAATGTTGTGCTACTAACGCTCAAATTCAACATACGCTAAATTTTTGCACTAACATCAAACTTGTAAAACCTAACACTCACAATAACCTTGGACAATTGTTAGTAAAGTATAAGAAATGATAATGTATAAGTTGCACAAAAATGAACAAAAAATTTTCAAGTTCTTCGATTTTTTTAATTTTATTAATTTTTTTTGGATTTTACGGGATTTTTACAAATGCCCCCCCACACTTAAAGAACACAATGTCTTAATTGTGAGACATTTAATAAAAATCAAAACTAAGAACTAAAACTAGTCTAAAAATTATTGAAAAAGATAAAGTAAGAAAAGAATAAACCCGTTTATTGCGAAGGAGAATCCGGTGGACTAGGAGTGAATTAACAATTTTGTTTTCTAAAGAATGAAAGTAATTTTCGAAGCATCGACTTATTACTTTTCTTTAGAATCTTGATGTCTTTCTTCATAACTCCAAGTTCTGCTTGGCAATTATCCAACTTAAGTTGCATGCTAGCCTTCCAATCTTCCGAAGCTTCTTTGCCTTCATCTTCTTCCTCTATTTTGGTCATCGGGGCCTTTCCTCTTCAATGGCTGACGAATGGATTTGATGGTCCGACAGAAGAATCTTCTTGAGTCAAATTTAGCTTCTTGGTGCGGTTGGAGTAGGAATAGAAAGAATAAACACCATTTTTTTCTTGTAGAAGTCTGATGTTCTTCAAATAATTTCCTTCCATATACCGAAAATATTCACCCAGTTGTTGAACATAGGGGAGTTCACCTCTTGTTCCCAAGACTATGGCGGTGATAATTTCAACCGCTCCAATTTTACTCCTCATGCTCGTTGAGTTCTTCTTCATCATATCCCAAATTATATCCATAATTTTCGCTTTTTGCTTCATCATAGCTCATGAAAGAACAAACAAGTCCTTCTTTTGAACTTTTGTATTTTCAACTTGATAAAATACCGAAGTAGAAAGGTATTTGTGGAGAAGAAGAATACATTCATCCTTAATTAGTTTGTTAGGAGAATTTTTGGGATCGAAGACTCTCTTACCCGATAAATTTGCCCAAACTCGATTAGGTTGAAATGAGTCCGTCATGCTTAATGAGTTGACAATCTCGAAACTGAACCAATCACCCATCATCTCTCTTGTGATGCTGTATTGTTATCCTTGATTTCGAAATTGAATCGCCCTCTTCCTTGAATCCTCGTAATCAAACGTTACCAAACACTCTAGAATCCATTCTCGATTTTATGGGAACAGTATATCCACAAATTTCAAAAGGCTAAGGATGGAAAGGTAGGCTTCCATCAATTGTCGGAGATTAAGAGTTTCTAAGAAAACCAGATAGAGGAATATCATCCCGATGATATCCAATTTGTTTAGCTTCTGAAACCTCTTGCCCTCTTCTCTTGTACTTAACGGGAATGGACAATCAAATTCTTCTTGAATTGATTGTGCACCTCTCCTTTGTGCTGCTCTTTTCACACGATTCATGTTGGTTCGAAGATAAAGGATTGAAAAAGGTTTAGATACTTGAATATAGAAGAAATAGAAATTTCAGAAATTTGAAGGCTCTCTATAAGGTGTGGTGGCTAGGGTTCAACTTGGACTTATTCATAGAGGTTTAAGGGGACTCTAATTGGTCATAAATGGGGTTATAGATGTTTGGGGTCAAAACTATCCATTAATGGCGGTTTAAGCCATCTGTCACGTGTTAGTTCGCAATCTGTAACGGTTATAATTTTACCGTGTCACGATCGTGAAGGCCAGTCACGATTGTGACTCTCCTCACGAAAGAAACAGAAAGTTTTTCTATCCAGTGTTCACGAGCATGAAATATGTCACGGTCGCGAGCCTCTTTGTTCTCCAAATTCTTCAATTTTTAGACTTGAACTAATAAAAACTTAGAAACAAAAACACAAGTAAACTTTGTTAAATATAAACGATTAATATTTACTATTATACCTTGGGAATTCGTGGTAAAGATAGAAAATGAACATCAATGTCTTGTTGTTAAAATTTTCATTTATAAAAACAAAGATTTACATATGAACAATAAAAGCACAAACAAGCAAACAAACAAACAAAACACGTAACACATAACTAAACTAAAAGAAAAAAAAACTATACAAGATTCTAAATGAAGAATGAAAAGATGAAATTTTAGTCTAAGGGAAACAATCCTATCATACGGTTTATTTCGTAGTAAGATTCCTTCAAATCTTGCTCAACATCAATCAGTAAAGAACGAATGTCTTCGATTTTTCTACGGATTGAAACTATTTTCACAAGAATTAAGATAGAAAATTATGATGAATCACCCCACAGATGATTGTTTCATAATCTTTTCACATCTAGAATGAGATTTAGAAAATTTTATGGTATAGAAAATAAAACAAACAAATAACTTTAGAACTTACTTGCCTTCCCCGATAAATATCTTCAGAACGTGATTACCTTCCCCGGCAACGGCGCCAAAAACTTGTTCACCACTTTTCCACTGATAAGTTTAATATCTTTATGGTTCCAAAAAGATGTTTTTGAGACTTGGCTATACTTGTTTAGTAAGACTTATTCTCAATAATAATGCCAAAAACTTTTCCATGAAAAATGTAGGTGTTGTCAATACCCCTTATCACATAGAAAATTGATGATAACTGCAAGTATATAGTTGCGATGTAGTTTTAAAAGATATCGATCCCATAGGGAAGGACGAGCTCTGAAGATCAATAAGGAAAGACAAAATAAAAGAAAATATAAATAGTTTTGAGATTTTTGGAAAGGGAAGATCAGAATGAAAAGTTGAGTAAATATAAATGTAATAGATGAGAGACTCTAAATTCATAGATTTTCACTACGAAGAAGTATAGCAGAGAAAACATGCAAGTTCAACAAAGATGTTACGATGCACTAGACTAATCTAACAAACCCGGTTCAACACACTCAGGTGTTCAATGATTCACCGCAGAGCAACATATGAAATAACTTTTCTAATCCTAGCTCAAAATAGATAAGACTATTATATAAACCTGGACAACTTCAATACTATGCTTAGTACGGGTCGCTCTCACATAGCCATATTTAGCAAGTTACCATTGCAAAAATGTTGGCTCACTAAATAGCATTATATCACAGATCCAGTGATTATACACGATATTGTTAACCCTAAAACTACTCTTAAAATTAACGCCAAAGCATATAACGTGATTAACATTAAAGACTTAGCACGAAATACGCATTATGACACATAGACATATCATAAACTTTGAAATAGAAAGTATAAGTGGAAAGCAAAGCAAAGTTGTAAGGTACGCAAGTGAAAGCTAAAGTTGATCAAACTGTATCCACTCTTTAATGGGAGTCGTCAATTCCCACAATTCCTACGTCTGCTTTGAATTCGGTCTTGGCCCATACAGAACCTCTGCTAGGATGCTATTCTTTGCGAATATCGAACAAAAGAATATTGAAGAATGAAAACTTTTATTGATAAGTGATTTGCAAGTACACTTATGCAATAATCGCTCTAGAACATAGAGAAATCTAGTGATCGAAACAAGGATTCGAATCACTTAAACATTTTATAGCTAACACTTAAGAACGTAGCGAACTCTCTATCTTATACACACTATATCTCTCTCTAATTGCACTCCAATATTTTCCTCTCTAGTGGTGCTGCCCGAAATTGAAGAGGATTGGAACCCTATTTATAGAGTTTGAAGGGTTGCGTTTATCTAAACGAAGGGTTATGTCCATTGGTGAAAGATTTCATCTCTTCATTGTGATTGGTTGAGAAGCTTTGATATAATCCACAATGGATAAGAACCTTTTCATGATTGGTTGACTCTTGATAGGTGTCTGTTCGTTGGTAGTTGATGGCGGTTGATGGCGGTTGATCATGCTTATCTGGCGGTTGTTATTAAAAAGATAATACCAGAAAACCATCCATGTTACGATCGTGATACACATGTCGCGACCTTGAATCTTTGATTGGTAATCTTCTATTTATGAAGTAAACAAGTCGCGACCGCGAATGATTGTAACGATCGTGAATTGAGTTTTACTCAAAATTCTTCTTGTAACTTCACCGATCTTCGACAGCTTCGATCCTAAGCCAAATCTTTAAGTTCCACCCATCTTTTTGCACCTTTTTCACTCTTTTTTCATAGAATTCCACTTTAGCTTATTTTACTCCCAAGATTTACCGAGTATCTGCATTTGCATCAAAAACAACTACATACCACTTGAAATCTTTTATATGAAGTATAAAAATGACTAAAACTACAGTGTTTAATGTATAAAATTAATATGATAATAAGTGTAATTATACACTTATCACTTAGCTTCCCATCCGGGAACCTTTAGGCTTAGTGTTCTAGATCGATGTGGAACATGATAACTCTAAATGATCAAATGAGCTTTGTAGCAAAGGAGTTTGATCCCCCGATACTCGAAAGGTCATGTGCTTGTGACTTGATCTTGTTTTGCAATAGTAAACAATACAATACACTCATTCCATTAGGTTAAGTACCATCTAATTTATTGAGCTCGGATTAAGTGACAGTTCATGTAATAGTCTTAGCTATCCTGGAATTAGACTTGTTCATGAAGAACACCACTCACCATAATGTATCAAGATTGACTAGAAACCTGTTCTATCAATCTTATACTCTGATTAGATGTTTATGAGTGTGTCTCTTCAATAAGATGATTTAAGGTACATATCCCATTATACCACTATATTAGGAGTGATAGATCCCATCTTGACTACTCGACATACCAACATGTGATCATCACTATACCCGTAATCACCCGTATCATGCTAATAGCTAGGGTATCAATACGTATGGCCCAAAGTATATCAACTCATACACGAGGTAACTAGTATCTCAGGTCTTAAGATACTTACACTTCTATTGCAATAATACATGACACCAACACATGGATATAGTTATTTCCGAGTGTCTGTCTTATAGCTGTCTCCAATGTATTGCCCGAATACATTCATGTGTTAACTCAAGGTACCACTTTCGGCTCATGAGATCAGGTACTTGGATCTAATCCTAAGAGTAAGACTATACATGCTAGTCTGTCCACTTCATTGATGTCCAGTCTTACACCACATAACTCCCACTATGTCCTTGCACTTTGATGCTATGAAGTATTCACGAACTTTATCTTATCAATGCGCATACATAATACCACATATATATGATATCAGTGAGATACATAAATTAAACAAACACTAATAAATAATAAAGATGCCTTTATTATTAATAATAATAATCTAAAATTGTTTGTACATTATAAATAATTAAGTTATATAGCCTTAATTGGCTCTATGGCATACATCATGTCTAACATGGAAAGCCACAATGCCTAACTCAAAACCTTTTTAGACACCCTCAAAAATTCGAATTGGACAAAATTAGAGGATTTTCGGCTATGGGGCCTCCGATATATAACTTTTCACCCCACAAACACCTCATTTATTCGAGTAGCGCTCACTTTCTAGGAT
This sequence comes from Euphorbia schlechtendalii, assembly GCA_949673415.1. Taxonomy (NCBI): domain Eukaryota; kingdom Viridiplantae; phylum Streptophyta; class Magnoliopsida; order Malpighiales; family Euphorbiaceae; genus Euphorbia; species Euphorbia schlechtendalii. Next base: position 5,668 of record CATIWQ010498041.1, read on the forward strand.
CCCTCTGGATTGCGTCTCCAGATTCTTGATGCATGAGCTATGCCCCATGCTTCAAGGATATTAGGCTATTCTAGGTAATCCTTGCCAATGGTGATTTCCCATTGCGGTACCTAGTTATCGGTTCGGAGCTGTAGAGACTCTAAGAGTGTTTTGGAACTTGGACTCCACCGATCATATCCTATTGCATCCTCTAGAGATTGGAGGTTTCTGAGCTGCTACAATCTTAGATTGGTGCTTGATTACTTCATGACATCACATTACTTAGCCATTTATGGTGGCATTACTACTTATATCAAAATTCATGTGTAGAGTAGGTAGTTTTGCCCCATTCCTACTATTTTCTACCATTACTATTATGTCTCAAGGAGCTTCACCCCATTGCCATTGGATTAGCGGATAATTTATTATGCATGGAGTTTATGAGGACAAATCCCAACCTGATTGGAGACCACTTCACCCTATTAGAGGTTTGGCTTTTAGAGAAACTAGCTTTAGTCCAAGAGTAGAGACAATCTTATCAGAAGTACAAGGTCATCCATTATGATGAGAGATGACTATACATTGCTGACCACCACAAACTGATCGTAAATTATTGGGAACAAATCATGAGAGGGTTCATAGATAGCCAAATTTGCTAAGTTTACCCCTGGTGGAAGGTTACTGACTTTGCTACCCACGTTCATGCTTATGGTGTCCAGCTTAGATTCCAGGGCATCACTTCCTATTCTTCGGCACGGTTTTATCGATAGCATGGAAAGACTCTGTGAGAGCCAAGGGATTCTTTCCCTACTAATGCCCCAACCTAGGACCACAAATTACCCGATCATATCCTCGAGAGATGGGCCTGACACACTTCTTTTGTTACATTGAACCATGCTCACCGAGAGAGCACTAAGATCGATGTCTACTACCGGAAATGGCTTCAGAAGATTCGAGAGCTCCCTAACCTAGACAAGCACCAAGGAATTACTATACAGTGGAAGTATGTTGAGATGAGGTTGTAGTGGAAGATTTAATACCTCTACCACTCATTTTGATACAAGGGTTGCCATCACCAAGGAAGACCCTCCACATGTGGAGGAACAAGAAATTATTCTGATGTAATTTTCATTTTGATAAACTTTATATGTAAGACCTTTGTTTTTATGAAACATTCAGACTTTGCTTACTTGTTTGATGTTTCACCTAACAGCACCATGCATTCATGAGTCTACACATAACATTTTTTAGCATACATGATGTGTCTTTGCATGAAATTAACTTGGGTACAAATGAATCATCTATATCTAATGATTTAAACCCTAGTAAAAAAAGAGAGATTAAAAATGTGCTTAGACGTCACGTGAGAGCTTTAGCCTAGTCATATAAAGACGAGCTAGGCGTCACCAGGCAGAACATCAAAGTCCATCTGATCTACAGTTCAGACCATTGAAGTAAAAATTGCATCAACCACATTTAAAACAGGAAGAAGTAGCGAAGCAGGTTGAAGCTAAAGTCCCTCGAGATTGTGACAGCTTTGCTCCATATGTGATCCCAATATTCGAGTTGTCAAAGAAGTAGTAGCCAATAGCTTGGAATGAACAATATCAGTGGACTTTAATAGAATCAAGACTAATTTCATCAATTTGTTAGTCCTTAAGCTGCTGATTTTTGCAAGCCCTCATCCTTTATCTAGTTATCGAAGAGCGTTCAATAGGGGTAATGCTTGTCCAAGAGCAAGAAGATAAGTGCTAGCATGTACTTTATTATCTGAGTAAGAAGCTTCTTGAGTGCAAAAGCTGATATATGATTGCTGACCCAAAGTGTTTACACCTTGTATTATTTGAGTACACAAGGTCCATGTTTAAGTTCTTACACATATGTCTATAAGTTTTAATTTAACAATTTAAACCACATTTGTAAAACCATATGCGGAATCAAATTCTCATATTAGAAATCAACTATGTCATAAAAGTCCATTGGGTACACTTAAATCTAATACTAATGAAGATTTCTAGGTAGGAGAGGCCCCCTTAAAGTGAATGAGCAGCAAAGTCCAATCCTTGCCAAAATAACCATGGGCACTTTGATTCATTGTACCATAGACAATTATGATTTAAAGATTTCATTCTTTTAATTGAGTGAAGTACGGGATGACCCTAAATTTAAAGCATTTACACGTGTAGTAAACATTGTTAATTTATATGATAATCACCTAGACTAAGTTTGAGCAAAACCTTAATCTAGTTATCACATCATTTTCTATAACAGGAACTCAAACCTAAGTCAATCATAGCATACTTTAATTAATTCATAGAAAATATCAATTTCAACATATTATAATCATTCATGCATAGCATAAGGTAGACTCTGATACCACTACTGGTTAATTAAGATGGTAATTGAAGATGCAAAGTTGCAAGTCGGAATTTCAAAACTTAAAATTAACCTTAAAGGATATCCTAAGCATGTCATAATTGATATAATCTAAGTTGAAAATTTCCATAGATGCATATAGGTTTATAAAACTTATTAAAAGAAACCTAGCATCTAAGTAAAGAGCATTACCAGTTGATGCATTCCTTCCTTTAGTGTGGCGTTCCCTTAGAGCAATTTAGTAAAATTCTATTAGCACTAGCTTCCAATCTAGGATAGCCTCTACGATTGATCCACATTGATCTTCACAAGCCAAAACCTCCCGTTGAGGAAGAACCAGTTGGTAGACAGCATCTCCTACACTGCTCAAAGACCAACCTAAAATTATTAGTGAGAAGGCTATCTTCAAAATTGAATAAGCCTTCAAAAGAATTCTTGCGATGCTGGAGAAACTCGTGGAGGACCTTGCAAAAATCTTGTGAAGAAAATAAGTGAAACTCTGAAGGAAGGTTGAGTTGAAGTGAATTGAAAGGGAGAAGGGGACCACTGTTTATAGTGGGTGGGAGAAAAAAGCTCCCCTCATTTTCCAATGTGGGATGGCATTTCTCCCATCCCACCAGCGGGGCGGTGCGCGGAGCTTCATCTCTGCGGGTGTCGACCTATGTGCATAGCGCACATATGTGGGATGTGTGACGGCTTGCCTTACCCCCGGAGGCCAGGCTTGCGGGTTGTCCTACAAGCCTAGCTAGTAGGCCGCTAGCGAGCCTGCGCAGCAGGCCCACGCAAGCGCTGCCAAGGTAGCCCTTGCAGACCTCCTGCCTGCTAGCATGCATTATCCTAGTGCCAGTGCATACTAGTGGCCAGCGAGTAAATTTTATTCACAGGGCAGCCGCACATGCCCCACCCATGAAAAACCCTTGTTCAAGGGGCCCACTCATAATGAGAAAAATCTTTGCTACGCTCCGTGCAGTTTTTCATGAAATTCTTTGTTAATCCTTTTAATTATTAATCTAGTGCAACAAATCAATAATTTATCCAACGATTTTTACATCCTTAATATTCTCGGTATAGACCCAGTTTATAAGTTCTTTACTTAGTCTGGTAAAGACTTAAAGTGTGTGACCTCATTAGATCCCAAAGTATAGAGCCGCTAGAGGTTGTCCTAAACTTGGCTTCCCATCCGAGAACCTTTAGGCTAGTGTTCCAGACCAATATAGAACCCGAGAATTCTAGACAATCAAATGGGCTTTCTAGCAAAGACGTATGATCCCCCAATATTTGGAACGTCACATGCTTGTGACTTGATCCTGTTCTATAATAGTAGCCAATACAATACACTCCTTCTATCAGGTTAAGTACCATCTAGTTTATTAAGCTCAAATTAAGTGTTAGCTTATTTAATTATCATAGCTATCCTGGAATTAGACTTGTTCATGAAGAACACCATTAGCCATAATGTATCAAGATGGACTAGAAACCCATTCTATCAATCTTATACTCATATTAAAGGTTTATGAGTGTGTATCTTCAATAAGAGCCCTTAAGGTACATCTCCCATTATATCACTATATTAGGATCAATAGATCCCATCTAAACTACTTGGCTTACCAACGAGTGATCATCACTATACCCATAATCACCTGTATCATCCTGATCATCAGGGCATCAATAAGTATGAACCAAAGTATAGTAACTCCTACACAAGGTAACCAATATCTCAGGTCTTAGGATACTTGTACTGTTATTGTAAAGATGCCTTTATTAATTTTAATAATACTCTGAAACAGTTTGTACATTATAACTAAATGAGATATATCATCCTAATTACCTCTAGGGCATACATCATATCTTACACTTTCGGTGTGTAGAGGTGGTGACTGGAGTACCTGGTTTAGCATTGGCAAGAGTAGGTAGAGGATTCACTTCTTGCTTCTTCGTGAAGTAGGGCTTCCAATCTCCATAGGTAGTTATGGTTATTTGCTTCTTAACCTCCATCTAATGCTCTATTTTCTCAGCTTTTTGGCAAACTTCAGTATAAGCGGTATATTAATCAAGTGCCACTTTCTCTTGGTACTTCAAAAGTGCTCCATCAATGACCTTGATTATCATTTCCAAGAGAATCAACTTGCTTCCCAATAGGACTTAGATGACCATCCATTACTCATAGTATTTTCAAAAAGTCTTGTATTGCTTTTACTTAATTCTTTTTAAGCTTTGAACAGTTATCTTGAGCTTAGTGACGTAGCCATAATCCTCCTTAAATGTTGAAGAGATCTTGGCCCATTCTCTTTTATCTTAGTGAGTTTGAGAGGTATACCAATCAGAAATAATGTCAGCCAAGGTGCAAGGAACAATCTTTGTCAAGTGACTGTTGATTAAGCCCTTTAGTTTAATGATATACTCGTAGTTAGCCAAGTGTACATCGGGTAGACCTACTCCTCTATGGGGTGGTAGTCTTGGCATCAGGCAAGCCCTTTCATTTATTATTCATTCAAGGCCTAATACATAGATTTCCCCCTAAGTTGGCAAGATAAGTCATGTATCACCCAAACCTTTTTCTTGTTATACATGACACATCCCTCAAGTTGGCAAAAACGTGCAACTTAACCATCCATTGATGATATGGAAGTTGACTTGTCATGTTTTGACCTTTTAGGGAGAGTGAATTATTCATTTTTGACCCAAAAAAATAGGACAATTATATAAAAATCAAAACAAAAAATTGTTGTCTATTTTAATAATTTCACATTTGCAACTATTCCCCTTTCATCTTCCAATCAAAATTTGATTTCTCACCCATGACTCTCTAACTTTCATCTCATCAACTTTTCTAGGCTTAGTATTGATTCCTAGTAGTAAACAAACTATCAGCATTTCAATTAAGCTAATATTGTCCATTATTAAAAAAATCAAACCCAAACATAATCAGAAAAACTAGTTCCACTTACCAAAAGGGCATTACCTAATTTGATTTTGGGATTAAGGAAGAACACAACTCACCAAACTTCTTAACTTTTTCCCTCAAGTGTTTCATGATGTATCAACAAGGTTGCTTTGTTGGTCACACAATTCTCTATCTCGCCTAGGATGTAGCCAAGAACAACAAGGGGCATGCTAGGGTTCATGTTGGCCAAGCTTTGTTCTATGACAGAGCTAAATTGAATGGTTGTTGTTTCAGCTTGTATCGATGGCTCAAAAAATCCTTCTTGATTCTTATAACCTGATTAATGAACAACTTAGTGGAACATGATTAGTTTCCATTTATATAAAATTATTAAAACATCGATCAACAAAAGTGTCCTTCACACTCCAATCTTCAGAATAGAGCTCCTCTTAATCTGGCTATAGATGTTGTTTACAAGGAAAAAAAGCATTAGAGTGACTAGCCGTGTGGATGACATAATATCTCTGATGCTTATGTTAGCGATGGAATTTAGACAAGAAACAGAAAATATTTTGTGAATTAGAATTGTGTACCTTTAATGGTAGTGGGATCCTTTATATATTAATTGGACAACTCCTAATCAAGATAGAGATGGGTGTGCTAGTTAATCAAGACAGTAATTTAACATCCAACGTTGCAAGGCGGAATTTCAAAACTTAAAATTAACCTAAAAGGATCTCTTAAGCATACCATCATTGATATAATCTAAGTTGAAACGTTCCATAGATGCCAATAGGTTTATAAAACTTTTAAATGAAACCCTAGCATCTAAGTTTAGGACATTATCAGTTGATGCGTGCTTCTCTCTTCAATTTGGATGCGGCGTTCTCTTAAAGCAATTCGACAGAACTCCATTGGCACTAGCTTCCAAACTAGGATAGCCTCACTAAGGAGTTTTTCCAAAAATAAACTTGTTAGGGGTTTGGCTGCCATCAAGGCTCCCCTCCCTCCTTACAAATGCATGTTGTGAGATTAGAGCATGAGTCTTCTCTCACTTACACAAATTGCATTGCCAATTGTGAGTTACAGTATTAGGTGTTTAGCATTTGATGATTTGGGTCTTTTAACTTTAGTTTTGGTTTAGTTTAGTTCATGTCCAATCAATTCAGTTCAATTCGTCTCCATTTATTTCAGTTATTTTCATATTTATTAAGTTAATTTCAGTTCAGTATGTGCCCGGATCTAATCCAGTACAATCACTAATTCAGCCTAAGAGAGAAAAGGGTCTTGATGGTATAATAAAATAAAACAAAATAGCATACCTTTTGATAATCCGGTATAGTATAGCTACACACGTAGTCATCCTGAATCACGTTGCCGCGTGAACACAAGCCCTACCGGGTGGCCAAATCAGCAAAATAGGTCTCCTATTAGGAGACAAATGCTAGGTCGTCTCCCTCATTCATCCAACTAACAAGGAATTCAGTCATAGTTGGACTCTAGCTCTCCAAACAAGGCAAGCACTTCGAGAAGGAATGAACCACTAGTGATAGAGTCTGTCTCTATCACTACTTGAGCTCATCCCCCTCCTATATATACAGACCTCAATCACACAGTAGCGGTACACAATTCTCATACAGACCTCCACCAGCATAACATCAACAACAACAACTATGTCATCGCAAAATGTGTCAATGTCCGGCACCCACACCCCACCGAATGCCAAAAGCATCACTTTCTTTGAAAGTGTAGCGCAAAAATACTAGATGACTCCAGAAGACCAGCACCAAATCAGGCACAACTTGTTTGGTCTCTTAAGTGGTTTAGACGGTTCAATGATGGCCGGCCACACACTCAGTGGGCTGCACAACAGCAACATGAACCACTATCCCCCACTAGGATACCTTCCCATACGACCATAGCAACACCTATTGCCAAACCCATTCCAAACAACCAGGGCATTTCCACCTCCAATCTTCACCACCCAAGAGCACATGTCACCCTGTTCTATCAACTCCCTTGCAACAGGGACGAATGGAAACGCCACCGAAAATGGTAATTGGTTGTGAACCCTCAACCCCTTCTTAGGAAGAATTAATGGGACTAGTCAAGCATCCCAACACTCCTCAATAGTCACTATTCAATCGACCATCATTCATCCCATTCAGCGAGTTCCACCCGCCATACCACTAACCACGGTATGAAGAAAGAACATTTCCTCCCCCCACCCATTACCGAGCTTCTCAGCCATAGGAAAAAAGAGGAGCTATGTTAATGACCCGAAGTTTATAAAAATGTTCAAAGAAGGATTAAACCACTTCGCGGTAAGAATGCACGAACCCATGTTGATAGCATCTTACTCCCCATTAAGCAATAGGATACAAAATGAACCACTCGACCCATATGTCAAAATCCCTCACTTTGACAACTATAGCAGAGACACACATCCTAGGACCCATGTTAAAATCTTTAAAAACAAGATGGACATGGCACACATCTCAGAGGCCCACGCATGCCATTACTTTCAAAACACACTCATAGGGCTGGCTGCCTATTGGTTAGACGCATTACCATCTGGGTCCATAAACATTTGGGAAGAGCTACAACAAAAATTCTATACACATCATCGGTTCCATACAGGCTAGAATCTCATCGTGAACACTCCACGATGTAAAACAAGGACAGAGCGAATCATTGCGAACCTACATAAAATGATTCAAACCATCTTGCCTTCAAGTGCGAAACATAGACTTCAACATGGTTAAAGAATCCATGATTAGAGGAACACATAGTGAATGACTGAAGGTTGAAATAGTTTAGAGAAACCCAACCAACCTCCAACAGATGGTGAGCATTGCTAAGGGACATATCGAAATTGACTAATTACAAAGATCGAGAGACAATCAATCATCCCAACTAGCTAACAACCACTACAGATATGAAGATCAGAGATCCAACTGATGAAGGGGCGTAAACCCATGAGGCACATCAAGCAGGAGAGACTACATTAGCCCCATACCAAGTGGAAGGCCATCCCTAATTGAGCCTCTAAGCGACATCCCGGTCGCCATTCAAAAAAGCAATGACAAAAGAAGCCTATGCTACCTAAGAGTAATAGCTGAGTCCTAACTAGGGCTTGGCATGAACAAGTATTGTGAGTTCCACAGAGCTAAAGGCCACCACATGGACGATTACCTAGTGCTAGCTAACGAAGTACACCAGCTTATCAAAGAGGGTAAATTAGAACAATTCGTGAAGGGCATCACCAAGCGATCAAATGACGACTATAAGAGAGACCAAGATGATAAAAGATCACCTAAGCGATGGAACAAAGGATTAGACCTCATGATTGGCGGCGGACTCGAATCACAAAAACCATCAAAATGACCCAAACATATGGATAGAAGTTAGAAGTCAATAAAGAAGATCTCTTCACCAAATACAGTATGGTCAAAAAACCAAGACCTAACCCACTCATAATAGAAGCAGAGATCGAAGGCTACATGGTCAGATGGGTTATAGTAGACACTGGCAATTCAGTTAACCAAATCACTAAATAAGCCCTAACTCAACCACACATCGCAGAGAATCATATGTTGCCGAGTTACTCGCCACTCATAGGGCTGAGTGGTCACTCGGTCCTAGCCCTGGGGTAAGTGAGCCTAGAAGTAGAAATGGGAGATAAAGAACACAAATGGGGAGCACAAGTGGAGTTCATCATTGCTAAAATCCCTATCGCCTACAACGTCATCCTGGGAAGGTCGTTCTTCGTAAATACCGACTCACTGATCTCCATGAGAAAGTCAGTGATGAAAAACCCCACCACCCGAGGAGCAGCTATTATCATTGGAAACCCCCGATTGGCACAAGAGAAGTATTTGGCATCGCTCAAAATCGAACTGGAAGAGGACGGGTCAAAGAAGAATGACAAGGTTGAGCCGGTCGGAGACTTTGAGATGTACATTATCTCATCAGAAAGACAGTTGAAAATAGAAAAAGACTTGGATAGCCAAATAAAGAGCGACATATGCAAAGTTCTCAAGGAAGAGCAACACACATTTTCATGGAGCAATGAATACCTACCAAGCATCCAAACTCAAGTCATCACTTACAAGCTTGACATCCACCCCGAAGCAACACTAGCTAAATAGAAAAAGAGGAAACACACCCCCCGAAAGATAAAGGGTGATTGAAGCTGAAATAAAGAAGTTGTTGGTAATCGGCCATGTCAGAACTGTGCATTACCCTGAATGGCTAGCTAACGTAGTACTGGTAAAAAAGGCAAACAGCTCATCACGAATGCATGTCGATTTTACCGACCTCAACAAAGCCACGCCTAAAGATAGCTTTCCATTACCTAGCATCGATCAATTGGTCGACTCGACAGCCGGCTTTGCCATCTACCCCCTCTTAGAAGCAAAGGCGGGCTACCACCAAATCCCCACACACCTGGATGACGAAGAGAAAACATCCTTCATCACTCATGAAGGAATATACTGTTAAAAGGTCATGCCATTTGGATTGATGAACATAGGAGCAACATATCAATGCTTGGTCAATGACATGTTCAAAGACTCAATTGGTCACACGATCAAAGTTTACATACATGACATGACCATCAAGAGCAAAAATGATGAGACCCACGCGGAGGACATTCGAACCGTCTTCAGAACATTACAAAAACACCAACTCCGACTAAACAAAGAGAAATGCACCTTTAGGGTGAAGAGTGGAAAGTTCTTAGGATACCTTATATTGTAGAGGGGAATTGAGGCGAACTTAGAGAAGATAGATGCAATTATAAGAATGCAACCTCCAAAGGCTATACAAGAAGTTCAAAGGCTCAACAGTCGGATCAACACCCTAGGAGGTTTCATTTCTTTTTTGACCAAGAGATGCCTATCATTCTACAAGACCATCAAGAAAGATCAATCATTTAAGTGGGATGAAGCCTGCTAGGAGGCCTTCAACAACATCAAAACTTTCCTTAGATCCCCACTGTTGCTCAGCCAGCCAGATGAAGGTGAAGACCTATACATGTACTTAGCGATGACTGATGAAGCGATTGGATCAGTATTGGTCAAGGAGGATAGCAAGGGACAGCACCTAGTATACTACACCAGCAAAACATTAAGAGGTGCTGAAATAATATATCCACGAATAGATAAGTTGGCACTAGTGCTCATCTCTACAACAAATCCGCCTTCGCCCTTACTTTTAGAGTCACACTATTATTGTGTGAATACGCAACCCACTGAAAAAGGTCTTGCAAAGACCTAAGACTTCTGGTCGACTCATAGAATGGGTCTTCCACCTTGGAAAATTCAATGTAAGATTTGAAGCACGAAAAGCCTCAAAGCACAAGTGTTAGCAGACTTCTTGACCTAGTTCATAGGCCTCAACTAGAATGACGCGCCAAAAACAGAAGAATGGACTGTATACGTTGATGAAGCCTCATCGCAAGAAGGAGCAGGGATAGGAATTGAGATCAATGGACCTAAGAAGATTAAATTCACCTACGTAGCCAAGCTCACCTACCCGGCAAACTAACAATGTGGCAAAGTACGAGGTAATGATCAAAGGGCTTGAGCTCATCTAGGAGATCTCTCCAGACCGTGTGAAAATCATGAGCGACTCAAGACTCATATTTAATCAGATTAAGAAAAACTTCACCACCAAAGAAGCAAGAATGATGAAATACCTAGAGAAAGCTCAAAAACTGATAGGTAAGATTAAGTCCAAAGGGGCAGCTTGGAAGGTAGAGCACATACTCCGGGTTAATAATGAAGAAGCGGATCAGCTAGCTAAAATTGCTTGAAAAATGGCTGGAAAGCACTTCAATGCACATTTGAAGTCATCTAATCTCCCTCAAGCGAGGAGAAAGATATCATTCTTCTTGAATAAGAGGAACTTGGATGTATCAAACTAATCATCAACTACTTAGCCCATGATAAACTACCAAGTGATAAGAAAGAAGTAGTCAAGATTGTAAAATAATCTGCAAGATATGTAGCGATTAACAACTAACACTACAGGCGATCCCACGCGGACGCATGGCTTAAGTGTATTACACCTGAAGCCGGTAAATACATCATAGCCAAAATGCATGAAGGTGCGTGCGGATCTCACCAGGTGGTCGAGACACTCATCCATCACATCAAGCTCTTTGGTTATTACTAGCCATCCATGAACCTTGACATAAAAAAATATGTATAAGTCTGCCATCAATGCCAAATTCACACAAGGAAATCCCACATTCCACACACCATGCAAAAACCTATATAAACCGGATGACCTTTCTCCACATGGGGGATTGACATAGCCGATCCCATGCCCATGGCCATCTGGTAGAAGAAGTTCATCCTTGTAGCAATCGATCACTTCGTAAAGTGGGTAGAAGCATTGGTAGTGAGCACCATCACCCCCAAACGGGTCATTGACTTCGTATGGTACCACATCATCATTCTCTTAGGCGTGCCAAGAAAGATCATAACAGACAACGGGTCACAATTCATATCAGCTGAGTTTAAAACTTTCTATAGTGAATTGAAAATCCAACAATACTTATCATCTGTTGCACACCCACAAATGAATGGCCAAATAGAAGTCACCAACAGAATGCTGGGCGAGGGACTAAAAAACATCTAGAAGAGAGAAAAGGGGCATGGGATGAAGAGCTGAATAACTTGTTATGGTCATATTGGACAACCCCTTGCAAACCAATTGGAGAAACACCATTTCTACTTATCCACAAAGTTGAAGCGATCATACTAGTTGAAATTGGCACCCCCTTAGGCCGAGTTCAATTTTACAATGAAGAACAAAATGACATTAACCTACTCCATCACCTCGATAGTTTGGAGGAGAGATGTGAATGGGTATGCATCCGGATGTAGCTTATAAAGCAAAGATAGTAAGGTATCATGACAAAAAGGTCAAAGAAATATGACTCAAAGAATGGGACCTAGTCTTGAGAGACTCTACCACCTCATAGAAGCTAGAAGGGAGACACAAGCTCAAAGCTAACTGGGAAGGCCCCTACGTAATTGATGAGGTCATCGAACCTGCTACCTGTAAACTGAAAGGGATGGATGGAAAGATATCGATCCCACAGGGAAGGACTAGCTCTAAAGATCAACAAGAAAAATGGAATAAAGAAAATAAAATATTTTTGTATTTTAGTTGGGAGGATTAGAATGAAGAATGGATAGATATATGTATGGAAGACTAGAGATTCTAAATATATAGATTTTTCCTACGAAATAAGTACAGCAAAGAAAACATGCAAGTTCAACAAAGTTGTTAAGTTCACTATACTAATTTAACATAATAGGTTCTAGACACTTAGATGTTCAATGATTCACAGTAGAGCAACACATGAAATGACTTTTCTAAATCTAGTGCAAACGAATGAAGACGATTATATAAACCTAGACAAAAATATTACTATGCTTAGTACGGGTCGCTCTCACATAGCCACATTTAGCAAGTTACCATTCCAAAAATGTTGGCTCACTAAACAACGTTAAAATCACAAATCCAGTGATTATACACAATCTCGTTAACCCCGAAACTACTCTTAAAGTTAACTCAAAGGCATACAACTTTATTACTATAAAAGACTCAACATGAAATACCCATTATAACACATATACATATCATAAACTTTGAAATAGAAAGTATAAGTAGAAAGCAAAGCAAAGTTGTAAGGTATGTAAGTGAAAGCTAAAGTTGATCAAACTGTATCCACTCTTTAATGGGAGTCATCAATTCCTGCAATTCCTACTTCTGCTTTGAATTCGGTCTCGGCCCATACAGAACCTATTTTAGGATGCTATTCTTTGTGAATATCGAACAAACGAATATTGAAGAATGAAAACTTTTATTGATAAGTGATTTGCAAGTGCACTTATACAACAATCGCTTGAATATGTAGAGAAATCTAGTGATCGAAAAAAGGATTCGAATCACTTAAATATTTTCTCGCTAATACTTATGAACATAGTGAAAACTAAATAATTTCACTCTCTATCTACGCACACACTATATCTCTCACTTTTTCTAATTCCAATGCCACACCATGCATGAAATTTGTAAGGTTTGGAGCCCTATTTATAGAGTTCGAAGGGTTGCGTCTATCTAAACAAAGAGTTGTATCTATTGGCGAAAGATTGCATCACTTCATTGTGATTAGTTGAGAAGCTTTAATCTTATCCACAATGGATAGGAATCTATTCATGGTTGGTTGACTTCTAATAAGTGTCTTTTCGTTGGTAGTTGATGGCGGTTGATGGTTGTTGATCATTCTTATCTAGCAGTTGGTAGTTAAGAAGATTTGACCAAAAAATCATCCAAGTCACGAACGTGAATCTTTGTTTAACAATTTTCTTTTTCTGAAGTGTATCAAGTCACGACCGCAAATTGTTGTCATGATCGTGAACTGTGTTCTTCTTCAGAATTCTTCTTGTAACTTCACCGATCTTTGACAGCTTCAATCCTAAGCCAAATCTTTAAGTTCCACACATCTTTTCGCACCTTTTTCACTCTTTTTACATAAAATTCCACTTTAGATCATTTGACTCGCAAGATTTACCTAATATTTGCATTTGCACCAAAAACAACTACATACCATGTGAAATCTTTTATATGAAGTATAAAAATGACTTAAATTATAGTGTTTAGTGTGTAAAATTATATTGATAATAAGTGTAATTATACACTTATCACACCACCACACTTAACTTTTGCCTTGTCCTTAAGGTAAATTCAACAGAAGTGTATAAATTGGTAATCAAGTTCGTACCTCATTTGGAGAAAGACTATTACAATGTGTACCACATTCCCACGTTGCATAAGATTCAAGTAGAAATCTAAAATTTCCAACAAATTAGTAATGTATAATTTATATAGTCTAGTTGCATACCTTTGTTCTTAATAGAGAGTCAACCGAATCGCATCTTCATATAAGCGTTATATGCATACTCGAATATTTCATTCTCTTAAGCATAGTATAAAGTATAAAGGACATAGAAATCACTTTGATTAATTTTCTCTCAAGGCTTTTTTAGGTAACCTAGGATGCTAAAACACTCTCAATGGTTGCATTTTATGCTCCATACCACTCTCTCATTTTTTCTTTTAAGCATATGTTTTTTAAGTACTTTGTACTTTACACCCATTTTTCGTGCTATGCTTTCTTTTCTTTTTTCACTCAATGAATGGTTGCAGTTTCTGCTCCGTACCATTCCTCACCTTTTGCATAACTCATTGGTTATCCTCTCTTTCTTTTGATTTTTC
>CATIWQ010498047.1:0-15555 GCA_949673415.1 Euphorbia schlechtendalii
GCATTTGCACTAAAAATAACTACATACACGCGAAATCTTTTATATGAAGTATAAAAATGACTTAAACTATAGTGTTTAGTGTATAAAATTATAATGATAACAAGTGTAATTATACACTTATCATTGAGTAAATTTGAGGAGAGATTTAGCGCTTAGGAAGTTTCAGGTGTATTCACCTAGTTTGAACTGCTGCCTTCAGTCAATTTATAAGGAGAGTTTGAAGTAATCGTTGAAAACTTTTCCTTCAACTTGTTTAATCTTCAATTTATCTTCTCATTTGGTTTTCATATTTGAATCTATTGTGAAACATATTTGTAATTGTTGATGCGCGAGATTAATTCTTTAATTAGCAAGATTAAATTGTTAAATGAAAAACTCTCCAAATCTTGATCTTCAATATGATTCAGTCTTGTGAGATAGGGAGTGCGCTGTTAAGTGGCATTTTTTAATATGCTTGAAGTACTAGTCCTAGCAGAATAGCATGGCTCATTTTGAAATGCGATGAGACAATCCATTGTTCTTGGATTTTAGTATTTGATAAGCCGACAATCTAACTAATAACTTTTCCCTTGGACCATATAATTATCTCTTTTTATTTCAACACCAGATCATCTTTGAGACGTGAAAAGCATCAATCTACGAATATTTTATTCTAGGAATAAAGGGTTAAAAGTATAAAATGTTATAACAAAGTAACTCCAAATTTTAAGCAAATAGATTAATAAGACAAGAAATGAGTTCAAATCTATTACACCGTGCTTAGTAACTTAACTTAGCAACCAATGTTACTAAATTTAACTAAGTCTTTTAAGTCAACAATTCTAGGTGATATGATTTTAACTAAACCTAATTAACTATTAGTAAATACTAACTACTATATTGACTTATAGCTTGACGGTCAAAAACTTTAATTCAAGATTGTTGAGCGATCTTTAAGTTAGGTTCAACAATTTTCTCCATTTTTAAGCGATGGCAAACCATACAATAGCAAGCTGTAATTCAATGAGTAAAAACATAATAGAGTTACTTGTAAAGATACAAGACTGCCCCATACTGAGTGAACTATTTGAGATTGTGTTGAACTCCCCCATACTTAGACAATTCTTATTATGATGTAATCTCCAACAGTTAACATCCTTAGTCTTGTTCTTTATCTGTAAAATTTTAGTACATATATTGCAACTAATATCAAGTTAGAGAGAATTTAACTTAATGGATAAAAACTTATAATTTTTTCATGAATAAAAATCTGGGCAAGTACAATCAATTCCTATGCTAAGCTAATGAACTTTAAGAAAGATTGCAAATTACAAATATAAACAAACAAAAGCTATATGCATTGGTTCTTCTTTAGATGTCAGCCTGATCATCTTTAGATGGAGGGCTTCCCATAGGGAGCTTACTTTATTTCTTTGTCATTGGCTAAGATGAGGATTGAGATTGTTGTTGCATAGCAATAAAGTTCTATGCTTCATTCAAAACTTGCTTCTGTTTTTCCCTCTTTGCCTTCGCTTCACGCATGATTACATCATAACCTTCATTGAAAGAAACAATGGAAAGTTGAAAGTTCTCATAAGTGTTGGAGATATCAGAATCAATCTCAGTCTGAAGCTTTGCTTTACTATCATTAATTGGATATCCTTGATAATCAAGTTCCTTAAGAAATCTTATTGTTGAGCGAGCCCACTCCATTTCTTTTATACTCATTTACTAGCACATTTGATGGATAGTCCTTAGGATATTCAACGAGTCATCATACACCATCTTGTCCTTTAAAAACTCTAAGATTATATTAATCTTGGGATACATAGTCATGTAAGTTACGGCAGTCGCCTTGATTATTCTGGAGTTTTCACCATTTCCTTTAACAAACGCCTCCAAGATGTTGTGGATAACATTAATCTTTACGTGCAGAGGTGGATCATCCTCCTTAACAACATCCTCCTTAATTCCCCTAAAGTCTAGCTTCTCCAACTTAGACAACATCTGCTCCTTGTATCTAAACAATCTCTTTCAGCACATTATTAGAGCAACTTTCTCCAAGAACTTAGCACAACTTGATCTCCACCCCTCTCTCTATCAGATTAGGAAGATTTTCTGTTGTAGTGAGCAACACATCAACCTTCTTAGTGGTACTAGAAAAAATGGTGGAAATTTTGACAACCGAGTTTGTGATGGAGTTGCTTGATTTCTCTTGTGCATTATAGTGTCAAACAGAGCTGTAAAGAATCTATAGGTCTCATTCTTGAAATCTAATTTCTCCTTGCAAAAGTTGTGAAACTAAGTGGTCTGTGCTGCGGTAAGGTCAACAATGGCCCTCAACTTAGCTTGAAATCTAATTGACCTTGAGAAGATTCCAAAGATGCCTTGATTCTAGTTGCTATAGTGTTACTTATGGTATTTGTGGTTGGAATCATCCCCAAAGCCTCAGTGAATTGAGATGATGTGTTTTATAATCTGGTTAAGACTAAAACTATCTTGTTCACTATGCTCTGTATGCTTTCCCTAGCCAAGCGATTCTTAAATAATAATTGACTTCCTTTGATATTGTTGAATTCTTCAAAGTACATGGCATAATCTGACATTGTTGAAGTAACATAGGAATAGGGAAGCGTAACTATGTAACCCTTTTCATTAATTCATCAAGTATCAAAGCCTTAACTATGGCACAATTTAGCTCATCATCAGTTTTGAGAGATTTGTTGTACCTTTTTGCAACCTCTCACAAATGTTGCTTCATATCTTCCTCATCATACTCATAGTTTAAGTCAGAGCCGAGATTCTCAGCTAGATGAGTTGTTGGTCACGAAGAATTGGTAATGAAATTTACCTCTTCTATCATTATATCCTCCTTTTGTGCTAGTTCACTGCGTTGAGGTTTGGCTTAGTAGAATTCTTAGCATGGTGACTTAACTGAGCGTAGATTTCAATTTGTCTCCATGGGTTAACCAAGATAAGAATAAGTTGTTGAGAAGTGGAAGAAGGAGTTTGGTCAATTTGTACAAATGGAGAAGGATTGGTATTTTGTATAGGGGAAGTTTGGTTAGGATTTTGATTAGTGGATGGAAGAATGGTTGAAGATTTTTTTTACACTTTATTAAGTTTGGGAAGATGAAGAACATGTTCGTGTCTCTTATACCAATTATTTAGAATTGCAAACTCGCACAAGTGTCGTCAATACCGATAGCCAATATAAAAGAGGAAATCAAAAGTATATGGTTGCGATGTAATCTTAAAATATCGATCCCACGAGGAAGCAAGAGTCATTCAAGATTATATCACTAAAATAAGAAATAAAAGAAATATAATTGATTAGAATAATAGAAAATATATAACCAACACTAAAACTAGACTCAATATAGATGACACACTTATTTCGTTTCTAGATATTATATCCTTCATATACGAATACAAAATTATCATATGACACTCATGAATATTCAATTGTTCCTACTTGTATGCATGCGAGAAGCCAAATCATAAAGGATTATGCCTAATTCTGGTAATCACAACATAAATTACTTAGGAAGTTTTGCTCCTCCCTAAATATATAACAATCTTTTCTATTTGGCAATCTTTCTATATACTCACATATACAAAGTAAGCACAAAAGCAATAGATTATAAGTAATAAACTTACCCCAAACACTGTAGAATGCAATGATAAATATATTAACTTATAGCTTAACTAAAAACATACCATGCAAAAGAAATCAATCAAAGAGACATGAAGTATAAACACAGAATTGAAGTAAAGGGATATAGGCGGATAGAATATTTAGAACTCCAACATTCAAACCCTATTTTATTGAAGTTTGTCAAACTTGCAATTATGACAATCCTTACTATTTAAACCATATTTTATTTATGTTTGTCAAACTTGCTACTATGATAGTCTTTACTCACTTCCAACCTACTACTTGCATGAATTGTCTCCTTTGTAAAGCAATGAATTCCTGTAAATGAAGAAGATAAGATGAAGAACAATGATTTTATTGATAAGTAAGTACACTACAAAATAATAAGCGGAAATCTACAAAGAGAATGATTTCGCTCGAGTTTACATATATTCTATTGAAGAACAAAAGATGTCTTTGCTTGTATTTTTGAAATTAACGATGTCTCTCTCTCGTATATCTGGCTGAAATTTACCTTATATAGGGGTAAAAAGCTATGTTGATTCACTTCTTGAAGGTTAGTGAAAATGTGTCTTTTCAGTTTGTAGTTATGGTAGTTTTAGTGGTTGAAAAGTTAGTTGAGAAGAACTTGTTTGCCGACATCATTTTGATGTGTCACGATCGTGACAAGATGTCGTCACGACATTATAACACGACATTATAACTTTGTTCTCCAAAACATTCAGTTTCTCAGCATGCATTATCACGGGCATGAGTCTAGGTTGCAGGCTCCAACAAATGGGAATTCTGAATTCTTCTTCTAGACTTAGCCATTTTGAGCTTTATTTAAATCACCAATATATGCTTCCAAATTGCATACATTTGCATAGTTTTCCATACTTTTTGCATTAAATACCAATTCCAAGTAATTTTCCTCTCCATTTCACCTAAAACCTATAATTGCACCAATAACAATGACATACCACATGAAAATCTTTTAGAATAAAGTAAAATCACCAAGAAAATATATGTGTTTATGGAGAAATATATATACAAGAATAAGTGTTGTCTTGACACTTATCATACTCCCCCACTTAACTTTTTCCTTGTCCTCAAGGTAATAAAAAGAATGAAATAGATATTTCTCAATGTTTCCGAGACATATGTAACAAAGACATTTGATAAGCACTTATATTCCCATGTTCATTAAGAAAAATTAGAATTTAGAGAAACTTACACAAGTAGGCAATGTAAAATATAATCAATGCATACCTTATGTTATCTTGAAAGGTTATTAATTCATGTCTCCATTGTACATGTCCTTGCTTTCTCAAATATCCCGCTTCTTCTCAAGTATAACATCAAATATTAAGGACAAAGAGAAGCTCACTCTCGATATTGTTTTCAAGGCATTTTTAGGTAACATATTGATCTAAATACTCTAGTATTAACATTTTATGCTCCATACCACTCTCTCACATATAATTTTGGCAACATAGCATATATACTTTGTCTATATATTTTCTTCTAAAGTGATTGCATTTTATGCTCTATATTACTTCATATGCACCAATTTTTCATTCTTTGCTAATTGCATAGATCTTTTTACACCAATTATTTTTCGTATGTGCACCCATTTTTCATGCTATGCAAATCTTTTACCTCTCATGAATGGTTGCAATTTCTGCTCCGCACCATTCCTCACCTTTTTCATAGCTCTTTGACTATCCTCACATTTTTTTTCTTTCTTTTTTTCTTAATACCCTCATTGTTTATTGAACAATACCTTAAGTATTATGGCAATAGTTTCTTTCAGACTTGAGCATACTTGATACTAATAGGATGTAAAATATAAACCACAAGCAAAGTAAAAACATATCTATACAATTATAGACATACTCACTTTGAAATTATCCAATGACAAGAAGAGATTATATAAGACATACCTTTACACTTGTTTGTGCAAGAAACTTTAGCATATATTTCCCTATTCTGCGTCAAAAACTTATTCCTAAGAACTCGGTTCTTGTTCAAAAATTTTAAAATTATTTGTCAAAGAAAAATTCATCTCTCATAACTCTCTCTCAAATGGTTAAATACAACTTATACATGTCTTCATCTTGTACAACAATTTAGTCACTTGAAAGAAAAACTTCAACTATACCTAATAACAAGATTAAAGTATCAAACACTTATTAGAAAACTTGTTCTTCATTTTCTGTTTTTTATTGCCCAACATATAACACAATACGAATTTTCACTACACTTTATTAATATATTACAAGGTAAACACAATACAAAAAAAGAAAAAAAACTATTTTCTCCTCCATGTGTGGAATCACACCAAACTAGTCCTGAAAAGAGAAAAAAAGACTAATCCTAAGAATTAAAAGAATGCAAAAAAAAAAAATAAAATAAAAATATAAAACTAAAAGAAAAAAGAAAAAAGAAAAAGTAAAGATAAATAAAACATGTTCAAGAACCTGAGAAATCTGAATCCGGAGGATTAGGCGAGATGTTAATATTTTCCTTCCAAAGGAAAAGGCCCAGCTTCTTGTTTAAAGAGTTATTTGACTTTGTCATAGCCCAAACATCTTGTTGAATTGTTGATATATCCATACATGCTTTGTTGATATCTTCGACAAAATTTTTTTCCAAGCCTCTTGACTTGAAGTTGATTTAACATCTTCATCACTTCCAAATAGTTGCTTTTCACTTCCAGTTTCATCTTGAGTATCTTTGAAAGTTTGAGATTGAGTAACCCATATAAGAACTTGAAGATTAAAAAATTAGTAACTTCCTTGTCCTTTCTTTGCATGAGAGAAAGAAAAATTGTCCATCCACTTCTCAAACTATTCTAGCTGTTTTCAAATGTAATCCTCCCATATATTCAAAATGATCCTTATCTTGCTTTTGATAAGGAAGTGCTCCCTTTGCACTCAATATAATTCCGTGAATTAAATTGGCTTCTCCAATTCTTGATTTCACATGATTAACACATCCTTCAATTTCCTCCATTATCATATTTGAAAAATCCTTTCAATCTTATCTAATGCATCCTTAGGAATACTTGAATCCTTCTTCTAAACTTTAGTAGTCTTTTAGCGAAGTTTAATACTCTGGGCAAAGTACTTATGAAATTACAAAATCGAATTCTTCAAGATCAATTTGTTAGAAGAATTCTTCATATGGAAATTATTCAAATTTGTCAACTTCTTACAAATCCCATCATCATATTTTGAACTTGAATTAATTTCTAGAAGAAATTCAAACTATTAACACAAATTCAATCCTTGCACTATATACTGTTTCCCTTTATGTCAAAAACCAAACACTAACTTCCCTCTAACATGATAGGTAGTCAAAAGCTCTATAACCCAATCCTTATGGAGTGGAAAAACCATGTCTTTGATTTTCCTTAATCCCACTTTCTTGAATATCTCCTCAACTTCTTCATAAATGTCGGCTTTATGTGGATATCAAGATCATAGAAAAGTGCACCTTGAATAGGAAAATCCATAATTCACTTATATGTCTCTCCCTCTTCTTTGTGGTAAATTGGAAAAGGACATCTATAATTGCCTTGAATATTCATCTTCTTGCCTTTACTTGAACTCTTAGGAGTCATAATGAACAAAAAGAACATAGAAAGTTCTTTGCAAAAAGAGTTTTGATTTGAAGAAAATAGTGTAAGAAATGAAAAGGTTTTTTTAAATAGGAGAGAAATCAATTTTAGAGAAGGAATATAACTTCTGGTAACGAATAAATGTCATAAAGATGTAATTTGATAGACCAAAAGTTAATAAATAAATAGATATTACCAGGTTGTAGGAAAACATCGTGTTGTAATCGCAAAGGGAAGTCACGATCGTGACTTTTGGAAATCACAAACAAAATGTTTTTAGAGAAAAATGCACGAATGCGACTAAAATCACGATCACGAAATTCAAATTCAAATTTTTTCCTTTTTTAGAAAAAATAGTTCTTTTTCAAAAACAATTAAAATAAAATACTAAAAAATGAAAATATATTTTTAAAAAATAAAAATAAAAATTATTAATAAAATATATGGATATATATAAACATTAGAAGAATTAGGCTTCCTTCATGGGTAACGATAATGAAGTTTCCTTGGTGCATGGATTATGAACACAACTCATCTTCATCACCTCTTGAACATGCAATTATTAAGTCTAACTTTATATAAACATCTTCATCCATTGAAAATTTTACAGCTTTATCCATGTTGAACTCTACAACACCATCACCTATTCTTAATTTAATCAATCCTTCTAAAACATCATTTTTCATCGTAGGCAAAGTCTAAGACAACAAAATCTGTCAGAAAAACAAATTTATTAACCTTGACTAAAACATCTTCAATATTGCCGTTGGTCCTTATGGCTTATATAATCAGTCAGAGGGAGGGTGAATTCCAATTTAACTTGTTCTTTATAGATTTAAAATTTTTATCCAAGCTTAGTTTAATGTACTCAAAATAAAAGATGTGTGCAAACTAGGTTAAAACTTCGCAAACCACTCAACTTGAGCTAACCTTGGCTTGGACACAAATTGTGCTGAGTAAATTCTTACTCAGCTTAGGATGGTTTCAAGCAAGAGAAATAAAGAGATTTGTGCTTATGAATGAGTAAAAACTAAAAAAGATAAAATATAGAGTAGAACATTTACACCTGAATTTATCCTAGTTTGGCCCCTAGTCTACCTCCAATCCCCGGATTCCTTTT
This sequence comes from Euphorbia schlechtendalii, assembly GCA_949673415.1. NCBI lineage: Eukaryota > Viridiplantae > Streptophyta > Magnoliopsida > Malpighiales > Euphorbiaceae > Euphorbia > Euphorbia schlechtendalii. Next base: position 8,362 of record CATIWQ010498047.1, read on the forward strand.
CTGACCTTAAATCCACTAGTGTTCTTTACTTTAATTACTTGACAACGGATAGGTTTATAAGCTAGTACCTTCCAAGATAAACTACCTCTCAATCACATTTTGAGTACTCTTCTCAAACTGTTATCACTCAGTTTAGAAAAATATTATTTGCACAAAAAGGAAACACAACTTATAGAACTTTGATTCCTTATAATGAATGACTTAGCTTTCTCTAAGTCTAATAAAATTATCTCTATTAGAAACTTATTAATGTTCTCAATTTGCTTTTGAGATTTCTTGAATGAAATTTCGAAGGTTGTAATTACTTGGCAGAATTTCATCTCTTTAGAAATTCAGGTGATTCACCAAGTTGTGATCGACTGCTTCTACCTCTATTTATACTTGAAAGCTTTAGGAAGTAGCCGTTGCAACTTTTGTCTTGACTTTGGCTAAAAGTCTATTCTCTTCACTCCTTTAAATTTCTTCCTGTTTGAGAAAATTTTGAAGCTATTTAGAGAGAAGATTTTTGGACGTTGATATTAAATCCATGGATTAACTTCTCATCAACTCTTATCATCAAACTTATCTTTAGAGAGAGAGGGCATAAGAGATGCAACTTGTTGGATTGTAATTGAATCCTTTGGCTGACATAGCAGTGGTGCGGTGATGCTTTAAAATGAAGTATTGTCATATGATTCCTTTTGACTTGGCCTTTTGTGAATACATCCTAACATTCTGTATTGACACCTTTTTTATATGAGAACCACTTGGTTATTATTTTGTTTTCACCTTCAAATCCTTTTTGAGGCCTGAAACACATTAAACAAGAATATTTTATCTTCATAGAATAGTTAACGGTAACAATGTGAAGTATATAACTCAGCATCACATAAAGTACTCAACTTTCACTGAGATATATCGCATAAACTTTGAAGCTGACTTACACAACACGAAAACTCTCGTAAAACTAATCCGTAACCTAACTAGGCTTATGTCAAGTTGAGTTGTTTCTTCACAAACAAACTCAAGCTGACTACTTAATTAAGAGTTTACTTAGTACCTAATTAGTTTCACCATCCTAAGTAATTTGTTATCTACAAAACTAAAATACTATTAAGTACTATTAAGCTAGGTTCAATAATCTCCTCCATTTTAGAATAGATAACAAATTAGGTAGTAGCAGAAATTGACTAAGTAAAAGTTTATGGAGATATGAATACCTGATAAGTGATATAAGACTCCCCCATGCTGAGTGAATTCCCTTAAACAACATGGGCTCCCCAATGCTGAGTGGATTTACTCTAGCCAGCATAAACTCCCCCTACTGAGTGAGCTTTCCTTAGAATTTGGGACTTGTCTAAATCAGCTTCTCTAAACTTGATGGTCTTCATTGATTCCTGAAATACATAAGCTTATGCAAGAACTAATATTATAGTAAAAAGTTAAGAAGATCTTAACTTGAGAGAAAATAGTAACTTATATTCATAAACTCAGTGAGTATACAAATTGTGCCCTATAAGCTTTTACATGAAGTCCTATTATAATTTTTTCAAACATTTTCTAATAGTTAGATCTATTCTATATTCTAAACTTGTGCTCTCCTCTTCCTCTTCCATGAGGTGGCAGTTGCGAAGATGATGAACCTAGTGATCTTGGTCGTGTCCTAAGTTTTTGCCGGGTTGGTAGATGTTGTGGTCTAGTTAGGAGATGAGATTTTTGTTATTGAGTTGACCTCCGTGCGTCATATGTTACCTTCTCCCTGTTTGTTAACTATTCCGAAACTATATGGTTTAGCGACGCGTTAAAGGAGTTTAAGGCTTGAGAGCACATCTCTTTCTTCCCAACCAAGACTTGATCAATTTCATTCTCAAGTAGCTCCTTGCCAGGCGAGGATAAGACTTCTTGGTTGTTATTTAAGAGCAAATGGTGGCACTGAGTTAAATGAGCTATCAAATCAGATACTGGAGAAGCAAATTTTTGGAAACATTGAAGCAGTTATCTAAAGTCTCCTACAGACAATGCTACCTTCAATTACATAACTTATCAATGATCCTAGGATCCATATAATGAATCGTCTTGGTAGTGAAGTCTATGTCCTTAAAATCTTCAATCCTAGTGCCCATGAATGCTAGAATCATATCTTGCATCAAGTTGATCCTATCTACTAGGACATTAAGATTCTTGTAAATAGTGAACCCATTTTTAGAATCTATTGATGAACAAGATTCAGGAAAGAGCTTTCCCATAGCAGAGTTCACCATATTCTACAATCCCATAACAATGTCTTCTATGTTTGCCTTCATGATAGTGCAAGGTGAGTTGAATTTTTAATCCATTGTAGACAAGTCCATAGTAGGCTTACCTATCTTCTAGATGACAACATCAACCTTCTTGTCATAGGTAAGAATGAGGTCAGAAATCTTCTCCATAGTGCTACACATGTTGTACTACACTTCATTATTTGAATCAAGCTTGTCAAAAATTGCCTTGAGAAGTTTGTCTATACCATTCTTAATTACAGCCTGTTCCTCTCCAAAATTATGAAATTGAGTCGCTTGATCACTCAGCACGTAGTGAATGTTGCTAAGCTGCATCGTTGCATTCTCCACACTGCTCTTAACTCTTCCTGCCACAACTTTGGTGATGACATTAGAATTAGGAATAGCGGAGACTACTACGTTTAGTTAAGCTGTAGAGTCTCCATTGAGGATGGTTACCATTTTATATACTAGGCTTTTAGAACTCTCCTTGGTTAAATGGTTTCTTATTATCAACAAGCTCCCTTGGATGCTCAAATTCTTCATAATAGAGTGAATCCTTAGGTAAACTTGTATGCTCCTCAAACTTAGGTTTTAGAGCCTTCTTCTTCTTTCCAAACATCATCAATTCCTCAACTATTAGAATTTGGTGAACTGCTGCATCTAACTCATCATTTGAGAGAAGGGTATTTAGCCCTTATTATCTCTCTTATCTTGGCCAAGTTAAATGAATCAATGTCCTCTTGGACTTGATGGCTATTGGTAAGGGTTATGTTGAACCCAAGTTAATAGTACCTCATAGTACTTAAAAATTTTGGAAATAATAAACTATTTAGGATAGTGAAATTAATTGAGAACTAAGTAGACTCTTAATTAAGAAAGTTTTACTCGAGTTTTTTAAGGGAAAACAACTCATTTTTACTGAGTTCTAATTAAGTTATGACTTAGAGTAGGAAAAGCTGGGTGTTGAGTACTGTATAATTTAGGCAATATAACTCAGCTATGCCGAGTGCCTTTAATTCAGTGACATACTAAGTATTTCTGAGACACTTAGGATATTATGACACTTGTGCTTTTAACATTGTCTGTGGAGATATAATATTCCCTTTGATTCTTTTCAAGTAAAAAGCGTTGAAATTAAAACGAATATTCATGTGGTCCTTGCAACCAAAAGGTGTCAGTATGTAATGTTGGAGATTCATCACAAATGTCTAAAGCAAAAAAGCATCTTCTGACATGCAGCATTTTCCAGTGTCTCCGCCGACTCTGCAGCGTCACCAAATCAACCTATCACAAGTTTTCATATTGTATCTCACACGCTCCTCTCTCAAACGGATTTACTTAAAGAAATGAGTTTTTGACTCATCAATGATTACCAGCTTAATCTCGTACTTCAACGTTCAAAATTGATATCTCCAAACATCCTAAAATTTGTTTCAAATGGGCAGATTTGAAAGCTGTGGAGAGAAGAGATTTTGAAGAACAAGTTAGGATGAGAAGTTTACAACGGCTACTTCCAACACCTTCAACTATAAATAGAAGATTGAAGTAGACGTTCAAACTTGGTGAATCACCTCGAATTTCTTAAGCTCTGAAAACCTTTTTCAAACAATCCTAGCATTCAGAAATTCCATTTCAAGCAATCAAAAGTAAACACTCAGTATTCCATCTATTTATAAGAAAGAAACCATATTAGCTTAGAGTCTTACTAAGCTTAAACATTATAAAAGGATTCAACATTTTTTATAAGTTGAAATCATTCGTTCCTAAAGTTCTATTGAAATATGTGTGAGTCAATTTTAAGAAGGGTACCTAAAACTGAGTATTGAGAGGTAGCTAGAAAGGAGGGTACTTTCTGTAAGTTTTCTACCCGCTATAAAGGCTTCTTCACCTATTGAAGGAAAGAATCACTAGTGGATTAAAGCTCGGAAAGGAATATAGGGACTAGAGGTTGGCTCGAGGCTGAACCAGGATAAATCTAAGATGTAATCTTTCCTTAACTCTTTGCCTTTATAAGTATGTGTGCATAATACTTCATCTCTCTTTATATACAAACTTCTTAAAAATTGATCGGAGCTGAGTAAGATTACTCAGCACAACTTGAAGGTAAACTAAGTTAGCGAAGTTAAGTAGTTTACAGTTTTTAGACCAAAGTGCACTCAACATAGCTCACTTAATAAGCATCTAAAAACAACTTGGATTAAATTTTTTTAAATCTGTAAAGTACCAACTAAATCTTCATTCACCCCCTCTACATGATTATTAAAGCTAAAGCGGATAAATAGGTTGCTTCCTTAGCTATAAAATTTGCCTTAGCACAGCTTACATCTGCTATAGTTTCAACTTGAGCGTAGTTCTCATTTTGAGGAACTTCCCCAATCAGAGGGATTGATGGGTTAGGTGTTGTGTTTGAAAAGAGGGTAGTTTTAGAAGTGGTAGATGGTGGAACGGGGTTAGAACTTACATTTTGTTGAAATGAGGAAGGTGGAGAATTTACTATTTCATATAAAGTAGGAGTTGGTTGAGATTTTGTAGGAGAGGGAACAAGTGAATTTGAAGTGTTTAGAGGTGGTGAAGAAGGGTTGGTTATTTGTTAGGGAGAATTCAGTAAAGAATTAGAAATATATGTTGTAGGTGTGGGGGAAGGAATATTAGATTCTTAGTTGCTTGACCCAACGATGGATTAGCTTCAGGCAACTCAACTTACTAAGTCTAAATGGGTGAAGGAGTAGGTTCATAAAACCAATTAATACTTCAAACTTATCTTGGCTTATTTCTTCTAACTCGCCCTCACTAACAACAAGCTTAAAGATCCTCCTAGCTCTGTTGGGGGCACTCCTCTTCTTTTACACACCCTTAAGCTAGCTTATTTTCAGCTTAATTAAATAAAGTCATAGCTTTAGGATCCACTTGAGCAAATTTTCTTTTCTTTTTCTTTAGCTCCTCTACTATTTTAGTGATATTCATCTTCTTAACATTCTCTTCAAATTCAATATTAGGAGGAAGCAATTAATTGCATCAATTCCTCCTCTCCTTCCACTACCTTGGCCTCTACTACCCTTTCTGCTCTTTTCTTGAGCTTAAGCTTCATTTTAGGCCCCACCTTTGCAGTAACCATAACTTTCTTCCTCTTTGCTGGGCTGGCCTTATTCTTAGCTTGCTTGGATACCAGACTAATTGCAACCTTTTCCTTCTTTAAATGCTCCCTAATAGGAAGGTCATCTTCAGTTTCAAGCTCAGGCTCCTCAACTTCATCTATCTCTAAGTCTATATCTTCCTTGAACACATCTTTATGCACCATTGTAGGTATCACATTCACCTTCTTCAACTTAATATTCTAGATCTTGGTGCACTACGCCATAGATAGTCTGTCGCAACAACGATAAAATGTTGCCTAAAGTGCCAAAAGTGTTGCGAAAGCACTTGTCACAACACTTTTTGTGAAAAAAGTCGTTGGTTGCTTCCCCTGCGAAAAATCGTTTTCACAATACATATTTTTTTCTTGCAACACTAAGAAATGTGTTACTATTTTAGTACTTGCAACGACGTTTGTTGTGTTGCAAAAAATAAACTATCGCCGTCACTATTAACGTCTGTTAGTTTTTTCGTAACACTTTTGTTTTTTGTTCGCAACACTTTTGTAATAACATTTTTAGCAAATTTGGAACACCATGTCTAATTATCGCAACACCTTTTAAAAAACCCTTATGTCGCATTTGAAACACTTTATGCGATTATTGCAACATATTTGTAAAATACTTAATTGATGTCATAATTCAAAAAAATTTGAAATTTATTTTTTAAATTAATTCATAATGCATAATTTTCAATTGTATGCAAATTCAAACAAGACCTAAAAAGTACATAATACTATACAAACAAAAAATAACGTTACTAAAATCATATGGTGTTTTCAAAAGATTCTCCAACCGATCTTTACACAGCTGAAATTTATACCACTCGCCATGCGGGTGAAACATTGCTCTTATCATCTTCACAAGCATCGGTTCTTCTATGTCCAGCATCCTCCCAATTGCAACCTAAATAGAAACATGATCATAATTAACAATGTAACTAAGAATTGGAGGATACGAATATGAACAATGATCCTCATTAGCTACCTAGATAAAAAATAATCTTACATTATTTCCATCTAAAAAATGACTAATTACTACATACATATGACAATTCTGCTAGGTTAATTTTATTAATTACTATTGGAAGGAAATAAGTTAAATCAAATTAAAAAAATATTTCCTCAAATTCACCTTGTCAATTCTCTTTAAGAATGTAATTAAGCAAGCAACTTTTTACAACTTAAAGCGGAAACTACATAAAAAAAAATTGGACATCAGACATCAACATCTAAAATTTGCCAAGCTTTCGTTCATATCAACATAATATCACATTATGGGCATATTTAGATTACTCTCAGTTTATAAAGTATCAAATCACTGCTCTATTTTAATTGTCTTAACGATAAAAGAGTTATGAGTGGTTTTCTTTCTAAGATTCTAATAACAATGGCAAATTAAAGAGCATTTCTTTTAGTCAAGTTTTATTTCTTAAAAAAATCAAGCTCTATTGAATGGGATTGTCCTCAGCAGCCAAACTCCAATTAGAAAGAACACGAAGGCAGCACCTCATCAAATGCAGCACCAATCATTTGAAGACCTACAAGTAGCCCAACTATTCCCCCTTAAACAAACCCACATGGCAAAACCAATGTAAGTAATCCTGCCCAGTTAACATTTACCTGTACCAGAGATGAAATTATCAGATGATACAGGACACTAAAGTTTAAATGACCGAGTCGCCACTCCATTCTTAGCAGACATACTTAGCTGCTTGATCAGTAGTTGGGAGAGTTTAAATAATTGAGTCGCCACCATTCGGCTTCATGATGAAAAATTGTTCCTGTCAAAATTCACATTCAAATACAATTTATTATCTCAAA